>PVIA01007237.1:0-36155 GCA_004024845.1 Tonatia bakeri
TGCTCTACCCAGCAAAGATATCATTTAGAATCAAAGGGCAGATATGAGCTTTTCAGACAAGAAAAAACTAAAGGAGTTCACCATCAGCAAGCCAATATTACATGAAATGTTAAAGGGGCTTATTTAAGAAAAAGAAGATCAAAACCATGAACAATAAAATGGCAATGAATACACAACTATCAACAATTGAATCTAAAAAGCAAACTAAGCAAGCAGGAAGAACAGAGACAGGATCATGGATATGGAGAGTATTTTGATGGTTGCCAGATGAACAGAGGGTGTGGGGTAATGGGTGAAGAGGTGTGGATATTCAGAGTACAAATAGGTAGTTACGGAATTGCCATGGGGATGTAAAGTACAGTATAGGAAATGGAGTAGCCAGTGAACCTAAATGCATGACTCGTGGACATAGTCAATGGTGTGGGGCTTGCCTGAGGTTGTGGGGGTTACTGACGGAAGGAGGCCAGGTGGGAAAAATTAGGACCACTGTAATAGCATAATCTATAAAATATAATTAAAAAATATATGCTGAGCAACTTTAAATGTAATTTATATGCTAATAAATTATAGTGTATCAAATATATACATATATAAACAACGTAACAATTAACAATGGAATCAAGTTTTAAAATAACATTAAACTGTTTTTCCCAGCAAAAATACCCTGTTGGAAAATTGAATTAATTTCTTAAAAATAAGTTTTTGTGCCCTGGCTGGTGTAGCTCAGTGGATTGAGCGTGGGCTGTGAATCAAAGGGTCGCCAGTTCGATTCCCAGTCAGGGCACATGCATGGGTTGCAAGCCAGATCCCCAGTAGGGGGTGTGGGAGAGGCAACCACACATTGATGTTTCTCTCTCTTTCTCCCTCCCTTCTCCTCTCTCTAAAAATAAATAAATAAATAAAATCTTTAAAAAAATAAATAAGTTTTTGTGAACGTTTAATTTTTGCTTGATATCAAAAAATAAATTTCAACTTACGGCATTTTTCAGACTATAAGATGCACCCCCCCCCCAATTTGGGAGGAATAATATTGATTAATGCTGCTTTTGAGTTCTCTTTACATTTACATTGGTGAAATATTATGTTATTTATGTTATTAAATATTTTAACGCATTTTTTGTTTCAAAAATTTTTTCCCTATTTTCCTCCTCTAAAACCTAGATGCATCTTATGGCCCAAAAATATGGTAATTAATTGCTAGATATCAATTCAAATATTGTTGAATTTTTTTCTTTTCAGCATTTGACAAAATGAGTTGATTTTGTCTAATTAAATTATAAAACATAAACTATTTTTATTTAATTTTTCAACTCCAATTCACATGCAATACATGACATCATACATAAACATCTACAAGGTGGCCATTAGTCACCCATAGACATTCTTATGTCATCTCTTGCAATATAACTCAGGATCAAAAAATCATGCAAAAGAAAGTATCTGATCATAGCCATCTCTTCTGTAGTTGTCTAGCACTGACCTTGCATACACTGTATACCCTCCATGAATTCAGTATCAATGCCACTCATATGATGCCTGCAAACACCAGACCCCAATGGGAGAAATCAAATACTAAGCAATAAAATTGTATCAGTTAGGGTTGAGCTACTGAGGGCCACAAATCATTGTAATAATGTTGCTGTGTTGAGGGTGATAGTCACCCCCGTTGAGAGTCTGTGGCCTTAACAATCAGCATTTACCATTAGTATTCTTAAAATAATCTCCTATATCTCAATATCACCTTGTTGCTACTCTGATCTATTCTTCATTCAAATTATTTTTCAAAACATGAACCTTGATCACCCCACCTCCTTTAGTGCTTCCCGTGACTCTCAGAAAAATGCCAAAATGCCTAACACTGCCTGAAACTCACACATGACCCATTTCTTACATGACCTCATATAACAACCTCCCACCCAATCTGCACTCCAGTAAGACCGGCCTTCATTCCACTGAACTCTGGCCACAGGGACTTTGCATAGAAGCCTAAAAGCTTCTTCTTTGACATCTTTGCTTATTTAAAGACTGTTTCTTTGGACTTTTGCTTCATAATTCCATTAAGGAATCCTTTCCCATTACCCCAGTATCACCAAATCTGCCTTAAAAAAATCTTTGATACCACCACACCCTCCCTCCAGTGACACACATCAATTGTAATTTTATAGTCATTTGTGTTTTTAGTTATATATTCTATAATGTTTTGTCTAATTTTTTCACTACTATCTCCATAGTGTTTAGTGTAAATCTGTCACATAGTAGATATTTGATAAGTTTATTGAATGAATGCATAATTGATGAATTGTATGCTAAAGAACTCCAAAGACTGAGTTGTTCAAACAGTAAGAAACATTAATGAAAGCCGTAACATAATAGTCAGCAAAGACTTGATGATACGAAAGAAAAACTATTTTTAAAAATATAAACTATAAAAACAAGCAATATGATGCTAGACCTGGAGTCTCCTATTAAATTATATTCTGTAAATCTTACTTTAAAGTCCAATTATACAAATTATGTTTGACTAAGAGCAGCCATATTGTCACCTTTGAATACTCGCATATGAAGTAAATGCTAAAACTGTTCCAAAAATAATGTCTTTGATTCCTTAGATCACATCCTGGAAACGTGCAGTGCCTTAGGACATCATTGCAAACCACAATTATCACAGCACAACTCAGCAGTCACAGACTACACGAGCTTGCTTTCAGGGATCTGTCAAAACCGCTGCACCAGCACTTTGCCTCTCAGCGTTCTGCTGTGCTCCGGGCTGACGACAATGACCCAGGCAGTACAAACAGGCAGGCAGAGCAGCTCTCACAAGCCTTAGGGTGAGAAGGCAGCCACAAACGTCTACCAACAGAAAATGGCTTTCACACCAGTTACAGCACAAGTGTTTAATGCTATCCATGCTGAGAACAGCGTTAATGTAGTGAGAAGCACGACAGGTTTTAGTCAGAAAGTTGGTACTCAATCCTGCCTTCATCATTAACCAGTTTCAATGCCTTGGAAAATGCATTTGACCTCTTTACACCTCTGTAGAACATTAAACCACAGAAGTAGTTGAAACATTTCACTACTAAGCTCTCTTGTTAATAATATTTAATAATGGGCCTGGTTCTTCATGTAGAATGATATTTAGACAATAGAAAAATTCACTTAGTGAGCAATAATTTTTCATTTTTTGTTTTGTTAAAAATTTGAACAAATCTCTAAGGGGGTTAAGAAGGGTGGTGACACAAATGGGGAAGCCGTGTGAAGCAGAGAACAGGCAGGTGATCAAGCTGCTGGCAGGAGAGGTCAATTTCCTTAGGTAATTAAGCAACATTTTAGTGTTCTGTTTTGATGGAACAGAATCTTATAAAATTGAGCACATTAGGGAAAAGAGCCCAGGAAGAGTACCTATTGCTTTGCCTAGCGTTTTGAAATATTGAAAATAGTTCATGGTACCCCATTACCACCTTCGCAATTATTTAGAGACTTCAAGCTATACCCCATTGTACAAGATGATCCCCGAGGTCCCTAGAAAAGGTGTAGTCCACAATAAATTCTCATTAAATGTGCTTTGGGATCACTGACTTCTGTAATGAAAGTAGGGACTTTTTTTTTGGAAGGGAGCAGTTATCCCTGTACACATAACATTACATGTAAGAAGGCAAAAAATTAAATTATACAATTCAAGGGAAAATATATCTTTCTTGCAGAATGCCTATTATAAATATTTTCTATTGGTGGTATACATTCATTTACATTATACATTCTCACTGGGGTACTATTGCATCCAACAGGAAAAACATTGTTTTTTGGGATGGGTTTTAAAATATCTTAATATTACAGTGGATATGGCCCTCCAAAGCTCAGCCCTACCTACTAAAATGTTATTCCTTAGTGTTTAATTCATCTTGTTGGGTTTTGGGTTTTTAGGTGTATCACATGAGAAGCATTGAAATTGAATCCAATTTCAGAACATATACTTAAATCAGTTCTACAAAACTGTGGTTATAAAAGCCTGCAAAGCGAAGACTTCCTCTTGCTCTGTCTCAGTCCCGCTGTGAGAAGCGGTCTGAACACGGCGGTGGGCTGCGGTCGGCCTTGTGCGCGTCTTTACGTTTGTTCTTCACGCTTTTGTGTGTGAGTTGGACTTGAGGAATTAAATAAAAGCAGTTTGTATCTTAATAGTTAATTCAACAAAAAGTATTTTGTGCATTACTAATTTTGTCAGGTGCTGGAAAAAATGGCAGCAATATCTGCATGAGTAGATAACAGCCAAAATAAAAATTATATTCTCAGATCAAGCAAAAGTCTAAAGTTAAGTTTACTATAAATAATTAAGAAATTAATTTAATTCTCTTCAATTGTTTTATTTTTGCTGAAAAAATAACACTTTGAGTGACTTTTAAAATTCAGTTACATATTACAAGCATTATTATGTATTTATATATATTGTTAGGTTTTGTCCCCTCTCCAGAATGCAGTTCCTTTAGACTTCTTTGCATTCAGCAGCTCTCTGTCTTTTTAAAACTGCTTTTCTTATTTTGCCTGATTTTTTTCTAATTTGAATATGGATGTGATTGTGTGTCACAACTTTCTATGTCCTAACTGGAGCAGAATGCCACTCATTTTAATTTTGCCACATTGATAAAGGGAAAAATACCATACAAGGATTTTATATATTTGAATTAAACCTTTAAGGAAGAAGGGGCACATCAGCATCTGAGAGGAGGGTTACTCCTCCATCTAAAGACACTAGGCAATTTACTCCGAAGGGGGTCTCAGTACAGGGAAGTAGCCAAAATGAGATTTGTAGAAGTGGGACACAGCACTGGAGACAATGCTGATTCTCAGACTGTGGGGCTGCAGTTCTTCAAATTGTTCTCATATAAAGCCAGTTGATCCTCTTCTTTGAACTAAAATTTCTCACGGTTCCTTTTAGGTCAAAAGCAGATGTGAAGACTCATTAGAGCCTTTCTCTTGGTCTAGTAAGAGATGTTAGTTAAAATAGTGCAAAATGCCAGAGCAGATCAAAGCTCTGGAGAGGAATTCTAAGTTGAAGTCCCAGTGCGGTGAGCCTGTGTGCAGCATGGGCTGCGGAGGCACAGAACCAAGCAGAGCACGTATCCTTCTGCAGATGTGTGTTAGGAGAAGCAGCCACGTCCCTGAACTGAGGCATTCTTGCACACCAAGTAAAGAATGCAATGAATTAGCTGAAAAATAAGTATAGAAATCTGAATAGACAAAAATATATAACCACTTTGCTATGTAATAAGATTTGACTTATTATATTGAATGTTTCTTCCTGCCTTCATCCTAAAGCTTTAAAATACTTCTCTAGAAACCACCAATCATTTCTCAAAGCTTTTCTTCAAGGCCAAGGTCCAGAGTAAAGACCCTTAAGCTCCTTCCCCTATCTTTGGCAAACAGAGGCCAGTGAAACCCCAATTTGTTCAGGGTCCAAAATACAAAAAGTGGTTCTGAATTTAATCAAGATTTTCAAGGTTTTTCCCATCATTAAGAGAGGCAAAACAGCTTGTTTTAATATATCTAACATTACATAGTTGGAGCTAATATTAAGGAACTGTCCTGACATCTGGTCTTCCCTGCAACAAAAGGTTTGTGCGTGTGTGACAGCTAGCCATGGTGAAGATCACGCTGACTCTGGTACCTCAGTTTTGCAGAACATTGTAAATTAGGAGGCACACTATCTGATTTTCATGAGTTAGACAGTGAAAGCAAAACCCATCTGAGTCTATTCAGATTTTGGGAAGCTGACAGGCATAGCCCAACACCTCTGTGTTCTTATTTACCTATTAGATAGCCAAGGTAGAGAATAGTTAAGGTACCCAAAATGCCAGTAATAAAAGACTGGGAAATACTAGCCATGCCTCCTCCAATTCTTTTTTTGGTTTCATCGTTATGAGCTCTTGATACATTTGAATAAAAAGATTCACTCCTCAATGATCCATTTCAGAAATGCAGCATCACCCATGAAAGTGCAGCTCTATCTAGTTCTACTCACCAAATCCCCTATTGTCACTTAGCTGTTGTCCACAAATCAAGGCAGAGTGTGGCAGAGAATACAACTAACTACACCTTAATTCCTCTTCAGTAACAGAAGCCCCAAATGTTAGCTAGGCATAAAGATACCCAAAACAAAACTAGATTTCTCTTGTAGCTTGGAGTGGCAATGTCAATAATTTCTTACTGATGAACCTGTGGGTACAACTTTGGGAAGGTACCTTTAAAGACAAACAGTGAGCCCTTTTCCTTCTCTTTTCTTTTTCTTTCTTGTATCTGATGGCTAGGATGCAAACATGTTGGCAAAAAGTGGAGCAAACATCGTGGACCACAAAATAGAACCTGCATACTAAGGAGAGATGAAGCCTGGGAATGCGATAATCGTGAAGCTGCTGACCATCCCAAGACCTCACTTGTGCATGAAATAGAAAATAAAATCCAACCTGTTTGAGCCACTGTTATTCTGGATATCTGACACTCACAACAAACCTAATTAGAATTTGGCACCTACAAGCCTGGTAATGCAAGTAACAGAACTAAACATGAAAGTGGCCGAACAGTGAATGATAAACAAACTGGAAAAAACTGATGATCCTAGTTATTCTGTGGCAAATATGTGGTAGTAAAGTGACCATAGAAACCTAGAACAGGCAGGGGAAATAGTAAGAAGAATTCAGAATGTAGGTATTGAATGTTTCTTGCTGCCTTCAGCAAAGTCTTACAAAAAAAGATAAACTTGGGCTAGAATTGAATGGTGCAAAAGCAGAAAAAGAAATAAATATAGCTTAGCTAAAAGAGGCATACTTGCCTGCAGCTTGCAAACTAACTTGACAACTCTGACAATGTAGGGTTTACAGGGCTAAGAAAAGTGATATACTCTGAATCAACAGTCATAGCGAGAAATAAGACTGTGGCCCCAAGTTTTTTTTTCAAGCTAGTTTTATTAAGAATTATCTGCTGGACAATGGGAGACAGTCAAGCAGCAAATATCAGAATAAAAGTATTTTTCCTACTCAAATCTATTATTTTATGTGTGCCTCAGGTAGCCATGGTTTGTTGAGAGGGAAGGACAGGAGAAGCACAGAGACCAGTATTTAAAAGATTAGTCTTCAGGTTTAAAATTTATATCTAGACATTGGCTATTGTTAATTGCCAGTGGAACTGATTGAAAGTAAATAAGTTGGAAGCCCACCAAGTGATAGGAAGAAGTATATTGCCAAAGAAAATACAAACTTAGAAAATCCAAAACTGTTTAACATTCAAAGCATTCTTGAGTGCTCAAACCCATACCAGGAAGAAGTAGGGTACATTTAGCAGCTTCCAAATGGGATGAACTCTTCAATGTCCACTTCATCTTGGCCCTGGAGGATGCAGCCCAAAGAAGCACTTCCCAGAGGGCAAAGTCAGAAGGTATGCAGGACAGTGGGCATGGGAGATCCTCCTGGAGGAGACTCTCTCACCAAGGCTGCAAGACGAGCCAGTCAAGGAATTTAGTATTAAGGAATGAGTCTTTTCTACCCCAATGCACTATATTAGGTGTTCGGGGGTGCAGATAACTTGGCTACATCCAGACCCAGTGGAGAGTACTGAATGTCTCCTGGAGATCCCAGACTTTGAACTGGATACTGTAAATGGAAGAGAAGTATGGGATGTGAGGGTTTTCTCCCTTAGACAGAGGGAGTCTGTTCTATGTGTGGAGATATGAGTGTGCGCAGATATTTGGGTGACCAAGCAGAAGCACTGTGGCTACAATGCAGTGTATTAGTTTTCTATTGCTGCTTTAACAACTTGCCATCAATTAGTGGCTTAAGACAACAAAAATTTATAAGTTTACAGTTCTATAGGTCAGAAGTCAAAATGGTTCTCGCTGGGCTAGGATTAAGGTATTGGCCAGGCCGCATTCCTTTCTTCAAGGTCTAGCGAAGAATTTGTTCCCTTTTCCATTCCAGTTTCAAGGGGCCACATGCATTTTTTGGCTGATGATCCCTTTCTTCTTCTTCAAAGCCAGAAATGGGGTTGAGTGGGGTTTTTTTGTTTTGTTTTTTTACATGGCATTTCTCTGACCTCCTTCTGTAATCACATCAGCCTTTAGGGGAAAGTTCTCTGCTTTTAAGAATCCATGTAATTAGGTTGGGCACACCTGGATAACCCAGAATACTCTACCCATCCTAAGGGCCTTATTGCAGTCTGCTTTCCATAAAAAGTAACATATTCACAGGAATATTCTGGAAATTAGGATGTGGAAATTTTGGGGGAGGCAATTATACTGCCTACCTCAGCTAGTTATACTTTCATATTTGTTTTCCTCTTCTTCAAAAGTAGAACCTCCATGTTATTTACTGAAAACAGGAAGCATCATTGACCAGAATGAAGATCATGTTTCCCAGCTTTCTATGATATGTTTGATGTGACTAAATTCTACCAGGGAATGTAAGTGGTAGTGGCATATATGCAGTTTCTGGAAGTTGCCTTAAAGAGATGACATTTCTTTCCTTTTCTCTTTCATCCTTCTTGCTGGCCAAAATGCACACATGAGGAATAAAGCTGGATCAGGCATCTTGGACCATGGCACAGAAGCTGAATAATGAGGGTGACAGAGCAATGTGATAGAAGACTGTGTCTCAGTTGGTCATGGAGTTACTATATCAACCTTGTGTTTTTAATGTGATAGAGAAAATTTATTTCTATTTTCTTGGCTTCTGTTATTTGGAGGGTTTGATGCCCAGTCAAACCTCCTCCTGTCAAATATAGAGGATACAATCACATTGTCAATTCAAAGTATAGAAAACAAGTTAATGGGTAGGAAATGAGAAAATGGGATTTTGGATTTTTCCAGGCTTTGGCCAAGTAGAGAAAGAGAAGTCATGGATTTCAAGAAGGTGTAGCCAGAGGGACACAACGAAAGTATAGGGTCCAGGTAGAGCAGTCTTCTCCACTATGGCAACCTCTGGTCAGTGTTTTATTCTGCAATCTTTGAAAAGTCAAATGTTAATTTTAAAAGTTAAAACCTACCAGTTTTCATAAAGAAGAAAAAAAGGATCCCCAAATCTCAGTGGCTTAAAATAACAAAGGCTTCTCACTTACTGCACATATTCAATATGGGTCAGTAGGGAGCATTGCTCATTTTAATAATTCGGAGACCCTGGGTGAGAGAAGCTCATCTTTCTCACGGCAGGAAGAAAAAGGGAATCTGGTGAATCATACGTGGCTCTTAAAAATGGTACTCGGTATAGCAGCACTATTCACTATAGCCAAGAGTTGGATACAACCCAAATGTCCATTGGTGGATGAATGAATAAACAAACTGCAGAATACTCATACAGTAAAATATCATTCAGCCTCAAAAAAGGAAGGAATTCCCATGTTACGAGGTGGACGAACCTTGAGGGCATTATGCTAAGTAAAATAGCTGTCACAAAAACACAAGTACTGTATGATTCCACTTCTGCTCACAATTAATTAACTATTAATTAATTACATAGCTATGTAAGTTACATAGTGTAGGAAGGGGAAGTCCATAAGAAGTAAAGCAGACATATTTGGTAATAGGAATAAAATATTTCTTCCTGTATAACAAATGCATTACTTACTCCCTTTCCAGGAAAGATAATTCAAAAGTCTCAGTGTTGATGGCAAGTTCAAACCTAGGATCTCTGGGTGAGGCATGGTATCTGTACATTACAGAATAATGTGCAGGAAGCCTCTACAATAGATCCATGTACAATTCCTCTTGATTCATAAATCCTTTCCTCACCTTTTCAAACACACACACACACACACACACACACACACACAATCCAATGGTGGAGCAGGGTCAAGATACTTTTAATAAATGCCCACATTAATAACAGAAGAATGGGGAACACATGGCCTTTCGCAATTCTAATATTACACTGGGCAGAAGTTCTAGGCCCCCCTCAGCCAAAAGATGAAGAATGTTCTATTCCATGAACAGCTTACATGGGGATTTCCTAAGAGGGGCTTCCCTGCCTGTTCATCTCCATGGTCCTTGGGTTTTCCCTTTGGGAGACTTCTTCTTTCTGATATCCTTCTGGACCTTGTCTGAAGTAGGCATTGGAGACTCTGTCTGCTTTATAGGTTGAGCAGTTTTCTCAGCATAATTCTTGCCCACTGATGGTAGGGAATCCAAGGGTCATTTTAAGTCTCAAATAGCCACAATTGCATTTAATCCAGGTTGATGCCCCTTTTAGCAGTAAAACTGTCTTTAGATCTTAAACTTGCTTGACTTCATACCTATTCCCACATTTCCTTTCTAGGCATATTTCTTTGGTATATTTCCATACTCTCTTGCCCCAATGCCTCTCTCAATCTCTCTCTCTCTCTCTTTCCTTCCCAACCCCCCTCCCTTATTGTAGCTTCTTGAGCCCAGCAGGGAGAGTAACACCTTTTCAAACCCTGAACAACTTTAAGTCATTTTGAGCTATTTGGTCCAATTGAAAGGAATTTCAGGTCACCACACCCTAATCCTTGCTCAGTGATCTGATCCTAGCTGCAGAGCTGAGTTTTAACAGGCCTATGTTATTCAAAGTATCAGTTTTATCTTTTACTATTTGTGTCAAGAAGCAGTTGTCTTTTCCAACCTGATAGGTCCTTAAATTTATAGGTTCCCTGGTCTCTTTTTCCTCACAAACTGACCAATTTTTCTCCAAACACAATTCTTTATTGTAATATCTTGCCAAATGCAGCTAATAGCAACCAATTAAACAGTAATCATAATTTGTTTTCGATCTCTTTACTAAAGTTAGGTAAGCCTTTTACCTTCCAATTTGTGACAGGTAACACTTTTACCAAATGTTTTACCATTAGAAAACCAGGATTTCCATTCTGCCAGTCTTTAGTAGCAGTTTCCTTGATCCCCCTCACCAGCTGTTAAACCAATGCCACAGATTTTAGGGTATATTTTATTATTAAAGCAGCACTCTGCTCTTAACTTCTAAGTTTTATAGCACATCAGAATAAGATAAATAATCTTGTGGTAGCAAAATTTCCCTAAATATCAGCTTTACGAAAGGTCTATTTTCACTTGTGCCCTCTGTCCATTGGAAGAGTCTTCGAAGGCTCTGCTCACCGTGGTCACTCAGGGGTGCACACTGACAGTCTCCACCACAATATCCCTCTCCACAATCACAGCTTCAGGGGAAACAGAGGGTCCCTCTTAACACTGAAACTATTTGGTAAGCAACACTAATAGAACTTCTACAGTTCTGGGTTCAGATGTAGGAAACAGAACCCACTGTATCTAATTTAAAGAGGAAGAGATAGATTCAAGGATTCAATGGTTTATGGATAGCTGAGAGGGCTAAAATAAAGAGACTCTAGGTTGAACTTTCAAAAAACTCTCCCAAAGACACATCCCAGAACCAGTTAGCAAAGGACCTGTATCTCTTCTACAGTCGGGAATTCGCAAGTGTCAGGACTCCATGAAAATAAAAACATTCTCAATCAGGAAGTCACTACTGCTGCCAGTTCTAGACCACACCACACCTGCTGCAGTCTATGTGTACAGAGTGAATGTGTACAGTGTTCCTGTCTTTCAAAACCCACGAAGCTGGTGCCTAGGATCTCTGCTGATATTGTTGCAGGGAAATGGAAAGCATCAGGCAAAGCTGATGTAAGTAACTGTGGCCTTGTCCTAATATTTACTTGCCAAATCTAATGCTAGTGCATACAAGTGGCCAAATACAAATCATGCCCAGAACCCGAGCTATAGTGGGATATGGGGGTTAGACTCCAGTATCTACAGTGCAGGAAGTCACACGACAGCAAAGATGGACCATGTTTTCCATGTGGTAGTAGGCCACAGATAGGGCAGCACAGTCTATGGCAACCATAGTACTTGGATATAATTTTTTATCTTCCTAATAAGGCCATTATGGTTCAGAAAAAGTTAAAGTTCTCTTGTGCTTTCTTTTGTAATCCATGGAGGAATATACTTGCTTCAAACAAAATAGTATAAGTACTATTCTTCAAGAATATGGTATTCCCATAGTTTGTCATCGACAATTTTCACACCATTTCTATGTGGTAGCAAGTCAGTTAAGGATTGCATTCAGCTGCATGTCACAGATACCCATCTACCATGGCATGATCAAGCATGGTGTTCATGTTCTGTATGTAATAAAAGTCATCTGGTACTGGGCAAACCAGAGCCAGCACAGGGACCAAGGCACCTGTCTTTCTTGCTCTTTTCCCTAGACTTGCAGCCCTCATCCTCAAGCACAGAAGACAACTGTTCTGCTACAAGACAGTATTACCAACTTCTGGGATGGAAGGAAGAGAAGAAAAAGGGCAAAAAGCAGCCGGGGGGCTGGGGCTGCCCCGCTACAGGTGGTGTTTACTCTACTCCCCTGTGACATCGGTGCACATTCACCCATCAGAACAGTGTCACATAACAACCTCTGTCTGCTGGGGGACTGGGAAACTCAAGGTTTTTTTTTTTTCCTTTGGCCAGGCCTATTGCCAAAAATCAGAATTCTGTTAGCAAGGAAGAAAGGAGTGTGAATATTGGGCAGGTAACTAACAGTGTTTGCCTCAGATAAACATTATTACCTTCATTTTACAACAAGGAAAACAAGGTTCAAAAAAGTTAAGTAATTTGACCATATCTCAATGATTGGGATTTAAATTCAAGCCTTATAACTGGAAATTTAGGGATTTTCAAGAAGCATTTATTTTAAAAAAATACTTAAAACTTCACAAAATTTTTGACATATAAAGAGACAAATTAGATGCTTCAAAACACAAACAAAAAACCATTTGCTAAAGATTCTAAAGAGGAGAAGTGGGAATAGAAACAAGAAAAGGAGAATAGATAAGATGTTCTGTGGGAATAGCACAATCCCATGATTAAAAACCCACAACACTAACAAAAGAACCTTCTGTGCTTAACAATACACTGAAAGACTGTAGCGCATTTTCAGGCTACTTTTCCACTACTGGGTATATATTTATTGCCTTGTGGCTAGAATTCTTTATGACCTGGCAAAACTCACTTTATTCCCCATATTTATTCTTACTTCATGCTTGAGAATTATAATAGTTATTAACCAAGTTAACCTAAAAGTCACCTCTAATTATTATATGGTATTTTCCAGAATGATTCATTTGATTCTCATTTCCCCAAACTTGGATTTTTTTTTTCTTTTTGCTTTCATTGAGAAAAGGAAATATTCCTATCTGACCTAAAAGGCAGGGCCATTGTGAATAATGACCAGACAAGGATGTGGGATATTTCTTACAAATTCTCAAGACTTCTGAGGTTTGAAGACATCAAATGGGAGACATCAAAATGGAGAAGACATCAGAAATGGGAGGTCAAGACCCCCAGCTTTGAAAGCAGGGTGTGGCGCTCTGTGAGAGTGTGCTGGCAATGGCAGTTGTCCCCAAGACTGTACTGTTCAGTCTGAAAACTCTGCAACAACACCTGACTATTGTTTGGCACCTTGCAGCTTGTGGCTTTTCCCCTAAGGGAGTGGGATGTGTCCTTACCTTGCTGTGTTCTTGCCTTGAACCTAGGGGAGTCCCTCCCTTCACTTCTGCCTCCTTAAAGATGGCTGGCTTTCAGCACTGGACATGCTAATACCCTGGCAGACAGGGATGGGTGAAGGAATGTAGCCCAGTCCCTGGTTCTAGCTACTCTGAGCATGGCTAATTCTTCCCCAAATAGTTATTTGGGAGCTACAAAGAGCAAATTAATTACACTCCTGTGAGTTTAAACAACAGAAGCAAGAAGGAGATGTAAATAACACAGAGGTTGAACCTGAAAAGGATTGGGGGTGGGAAAAAGGATGTGTAAAACATTCTTGAGATAAAGAACCTGCACATATTAAATTTGATTGAAAGCTGGGAAAAACAAAAACTGGGTTCCTGTTGGAAGATCACAGAACATCCTGGCCCCTTTGCTGTTAATGCAATGACAAAGCATGCGTGCACGATCAGTGAAGTAACAGAGCCTTATAATGGTTTGGCTTGTGGGGTTTTGGACAGGTCAGGTGCCTGTTGAGGATGTGGGGCCAGGGAGTTTATTTATTTATTCATTTTTAAAAATGTTATTTATTTATTAAGATAGGAGAAGGGAGGGAGAAAAAGGGGGAGAGATTGTTATATGAGACATACATCGATCCACCTCTCACATGCCCCCAACAGGGCACATGGCCTGCAACCCAGGCATGTGCCCTGACTGGGAATTGAACCAGCAACCTTTTGAATTGCAGGCTGGCACTCAATCCACTGAGCCACATGAACCAGGGCAAAGGAATTTAATCTTGTCAAGGGCTCCAGGGGCCACATGCTGCCTGGGAAGATGGAAGGAGGTGCTTTCCTAGGGATCTGGAGGCATGCAGTTTTGAATCACCCTCCAGGGTCCTTGCAAGTTGAGAAGAGGAAGAAGAATGTGAAGAAAGCCAAGCAGTGACAAGCAAACCTGGAATTAAGGAGAGATGAAGCATAAGCACAAGGTGAGGTCTGTGGGACGGGTAGAGGTTCACCCACAGAACTGTGCTCCTGCTTTGAAAGTGTGTTAATTAATCAACAAGCTTTCACAGATATACATTAGAATTGAAGTACCAGTAGTCAATAAACATTTGTTGAGAGCTAATGCCTAGTCCAGAATTCTCAAATTCTAGTACAAAAAAATCACATGAAGTGCTTATCGGAAATGCAGACTCCCAGGTCAAGCCATACAGATTCTAATTCCCTGGGTTGGGACATAGGAATCTACATTATTATGTGGTTTGGCCTATCCTAGTGACTTTGTAAAAAAGGAATGTGGATTCATCAAAAGTCAGCATCCAATCAAATTAGAGATATGATTGATCAAACAGAATATTCTTTTGTCACCTGCTGTTTTGGATATTCTTTTGTTACACCCTTAAATTTATCCACTTCTCAAATTCTTTGGCTTATTTACTAAACAGTAACATAACCTGTAATCACAGAACTATAAGAAAAATTAGATACATTCTAAACCTTACTTCTCCAATAATTTGCCATTACTTAAAGCAAAATCCTAAGTGAGCCTCTTTTTTTTTTTAAAGATTTTATTTATTTATTTTTAGAGAGGGAAGGGAGGGAGGGAGGAAGGGAAAGAGAGAGAGAGAGAAACATCAATGTGCGGCTGCTGGAAGACATGGCCTGCAACCTAGGCATGTGCCCTGACTGGGGATTGAACCTGCGATTCCTGGTTCACAGCCCGCGCTCAATCCACTGAGCTACACCAGTCAGGGCCTAAGTGAGCCTCTTTAAAAGAGGGAAGGAGGGACAAATCAAGAATGAAATGATTTGCAAGCGATCATTTCTTTTCAAGATTTTCTTTAAAGATTTGAAGATTAAGGACCTTTCTTCCAGAGGAAAAAATTGCTGGAGCCCCAGAGATTCAGAAGATTCAATAAAGCAACGGAGTAGCTTTAAAGTTTTTTCACCAAGACCCTTCCTAAAGATACATTTCTAGTCACAACCTAGAAAACACACACATAAACACACCACCTATATGTATATGTATGTGGTGTGTGTTTGTGTGGGAATATATGGAAAAATGAAAACATTTTATAAGACACTATGTGAAATGCACTCTGATAGTTTCTGTGTTCTGCCTTTCCTCTCCTCCCTCCCTCTCTCTTCCTTAATCATAGGATAGCATAAATGGTTCTGCACTGCTGCTTGAAAAATGCTGAGGCAGTGTAAAAATCTAATCTCTTTGAGAAGGAAAGAATGGGAAAGGAGTTGGGATTAGAAAAGAAGCTTGTTCATGATTTGTCCTTCTTTCTTCCTCAGGCAGTAATTCCATTCATTCTTCCACTGCCTATCTTGGCTGAGATAGAATCCACATCCTGTAGAGAAGAATTTACTGTCTTAGAGGTTGATATGTCCAAGCAGGAAAAATGCTCAGGGGAATATATTCTTACCAGGTGGCCCCCCTCACTGTCTTGCATGTAGCATGCTCATTTTTTCTCAGGTATCTTTACCTTCTAACCTGGAATACTAACTAACCACCAAATCATCCTCTTTGCCTCCTCCTCTTACTTGCAGGGCTGCCAGAAGAGGTCTGCACTTCTTTTCCCACACCTTGAAGGCTCCTGAAGATACAGAGAGAACGTTCCACTCCCTGGTGTCCTCCTGAGACAGGTGCAATCCACTTCAAAGGAAAGAGAACCAATCCTGTTATTTATTTTACAACTAAAGATCTTATTTTCATCACTCATAAATTAACTGAGACTCAAATGATCCAAGATCCTCACAATCCACTTTCTTTATCTGACTAGCAAGCTTTATTTTCATTGCAGCCAGTTTACTTTGTGCAGTAAAACATTCACAATTTTGTTTGCTATTATTGATTGAGTGTTTACCTTAGAAAAATATCAGGTAATGAAGCCAATTTCATGAGTCACTTTTCATCCCAGAAGGAAAAAACTCACCTTAGCCCCACTTTTATTATGACATCTTTTCATCTCCATAAAGAAAAACGAGAATCCAACCCAGATTTCACTTGCTACACAGTTTCCTTTCCACACACATAGTATCAAAAAATGTCCTCACTAGCTTTTTTGAAACCATCAAGCAGTTTGTAAATTCATTCTCTTCTAAGACAACTTCATTATAAACATTGTTTTTATAAAAATTATTAACCTTTATGCTTCTATCTGGTTCTAAAGCAAAGAAATGTTTTTATGCCAGTTCTTTTGAGTGAATTGTGATCCACTGATAGCAAAGAATCTACAAGCACTACTTTGAAAAGGTTCTCATATTGGGCAACATGAACATTAAAAAAATAGCAATAATGGCAATAGATTGAAGCACACCAAATATATAAAGTCCATGACTTCCTTAAGATATTATAAAAAAGAAAGTCATTGACCACTTGTGGAATTTGCTAGGATACTAACTGATTATTCTGAAATTAACAAAGAAAAAAACAAGCATTAAAATTAATTACTTTATGAAATTGTTTTATACATATTTTCAGCCTCTGTGTGACCAAAGTGGATTTGGCAATATTTGTAGCATATGGCTTGAATATACTTTCCTGGGATGTAAACTTTTGCCTTCTAATATGATTATGAAACTAACCTTGCCTAATTTTGCTTTGTCTATAATTTCACATGAATGAAATTATTTAGCATCGTCTTTTGTATTTGACTTCTGTCAGGCAACATTTTGTCTTTGACATTTATCCATGTAGGAATATTTTGTTCTTCTTTAGTGCTGAGTGTTTCAGTGTATGTGTTTACCACAATTTGTTTACCCATTCAGTATTGCTTTTTCTATAGCTATTGAAATGATCATATTGTTTTTTCCCATTATTCTATTAATATGTTGAATTACACTGGATGATTTTCAGATGTTAAGCCAACTTTGCATTCTCAGGATAAGACTCACTGGTCATGATGTAGTAACCTTTTAAATGATGTTGTATTTGTTTTACTAAAATTTTGTTCAAGATTTTTATGTCTATATTTATGAAGGATATTGGTCTTAACTCTTTTCTTTTTAAAAATTATTTTATTGTTGTTCAATTACAGTTGTCTGCATTTTCCACCTACCACTCTCCCCACCCCTCTCCCCACCCCTGCCATCCTCACTTCCCTCCCTTGCTTCCACCCTCCCCCTTGGTTTTGTCCATGTGTCCTTTATAGTAGTTCCTGAAAACCTTTTCCCCCACTATCCCCTCCCACCTGCCCTCTAGTTACTGTCAAATTGTTCTTAATTTCAGTGTCTCTGGTTATATTTTGCTTGCTTTTTTCTTTTGTTGATTATGTTCCAGTTAACTCTTTTCTTTTGAGAAAGAAAAAACTATGCAGCGGCTTTTGGTATCAAGGTCAAACTGATCTCATTAAATATATTTGAAAGTGTTTTCCAAAGAAACAAGCAAAATATAGTCAAAGACACTGTAATAGAGGACAGGCAGAAAGTGACCAGAGGAGAGAGAAGAGGGAATTTCAGGGGAAAAGGGGAAGGGTTTACAGGAACAAAGTTAAAAGACACATGGAAAAAACTAGGGGGAGGGTGGTAACGGGAGGGAAGTTGGGAGGGAGGGGTAGGTGGGCTGGATTGGGAGTAAATAGGAGAAAACTGTACTTGAACAATGATTAAAATAAAATTTAAAAAAAAAGAAAGTTTTCATAATGCCTATCTAATGCCTGGCAGAACTTTGAAAATGCATCAAATTATACATATTTAAATTATGTATATTAAAGTATATGCTTCAAATATAAAGTAATCTGCCCTGATCTTGTTCATTCTTTTTCTAATTTCCATCACAAATATATCCTATTCATCTTCAAGCCTAGCTTGAAACAGCCTGGAGTAGTGAGTGATTTGTAATCAGATTTTAGGAAATAAGAGCTAAGCAATTTTAGGGATTATTGTCACTAGATATTTAGAAGGAAAAACCAAGACACTTAGATGTTGCTAGACTTCCAGAACAGAGCACCTTCCCGCTCTAAGAAGTCTCCATCATACACCATTCATTTCAAGCCTTTAGGAGGAGCAAACGTAGAAGGTCTGCTCTGTGTTTATACTTAAAAGTTAACACGGTGTCCATCCTTACTCTTTTCCCTCCCTATTATGGCCCACCTACACTGACACAATCCAAAGAGGGCGCAGCAAAACAATGAAACTCCAGGATCGTGTGACTTTGGGTTTACTAGTTCAACTGGGCATGCTCAGTCGCCAGGCAGATTTTTTTTTTCCCCCGTGAAGTGGAAACTACAACAGCGCGTACTGGGCGCGCACAAGTGGGCGTGCCCTCATGGAATTTAGAACGTAGCCGCGGCCAATGGGGCCTCGCGGCCATCTGCCGGAGGTTCTCATTGGAAGAGCGGGGAGGCAAGAGAGTAGAGGGCCCCTGGAGGGAGCTGCGGAGGTGCAGGTCGCAGAGGCCGTACCCCGCGCGGGAGCAGCTGCAGCGGCGGCAACGTCCAGCGGCGGGCGGTACCGGCAGTTCCAACCCGTTGCTTTACTTTTTAGCTGCACGAACATAGTCATTATGCCGAAGAGAAAGGTAAGTCTTAAGATTTCAAAGGCCTTCAAATTGTGCTTACAGCAAATCTTATCATTGCAATGGCTTGCGCGGAATGCGCTCAGTAATTAGTCGGAGATTTTGAATCTCTTTGCTCTCCACGCTTGTTTTCAGATGCTTGTTGTATACATTTCTCCTCTTTCTCTCACCGTCCCTATCGATCTCTCAGTGTTACTTTCTGTCAAACGACGTGGCTTCCCCTCTTTTTGAACTCATTCTCTGTGGAATGATTTCCATCTTCAGTAAGAAGCAAAGGCAATTTACATTCCCCCTTCTGGGAGGGGAGTTTTCTCTGCAAACTGTCTGGTTGTCATTAGTGCAGAAGGAAAGCAGCGAGGGCGGCGGGGGGCGGGGGGAGCGAGCACAGGCATAAGGAGATCGAAAAAGATAAGTCGGACAGATGTTGGGCTTATTACCACGTGGGCCGTGCCCACGTCTGGGCGCGCCGCGATGACTCCTGAGTCTAAGGAAGAGGGAAAGCCATGTTTAAAATAGCGCTCACCCCCCTGCTCGTCTCCGCTACAGACCCGTATGTACCAACTCTAGTGTCAATCAGGGTTGGGGACAGCGTAGGCGGGGCCCGGGGCGGCTGGACTTGCCCCGCAGTTTGCGGCGAGATCCGAGCTGTTGGCAACGTGCAAAGCGGGTAGCGCCTAGCGCCTGGGTCATCCACTGTGGCTGCCAAGGTCAGGGGCTCCCAAATCCGCCCTGGCGACCCAAACCCAGACTCAGTCGGTGAAGGCGGGGTACGCCCTCGTCGGCACCCCTCGGTGCGTGGAGGGAACGGGGGTCACATTAGTGTCATCTTTTCGTTGAGGACTATTAGGTCCCCTTCCGCGCAGGCCTCGGACATCAACTATTTTGCACAAGGGAGTTTATTTCTCTCGGAGTCTCAGGGAGGGAAGGGAAGGGAAGGCTTCCCTCCACCTGGAGAAAACAGGTGTGTGGCCGCTGTTCCTGAGAAAATGTTTTGCACGTTCCCACTGCCTGCCCCAATGTTTCCAACAGTGTCAACAAGTGAGAGTATTAAATTTGAGGCAGAATGACAAATAATATCCTGCTTTATGGGTTGAAGGCTGTGGACTGATTTGTGTGTTTAAGTGAATGCATTACTTAAAAATATTGAAGTTTAAAGGTACAGAAGCTATTGCCTTATCTGTTATTATTGAAAGTTTGATGGAAACTTATCTCTTTAAAGAATATATTAATTAATTACACCAGTTTGTTTTTAATCTTAGAGTTTATTTTTCACATACTGTGTGCCTCTTCCTGTGGGAATAGTTCGGTTTACAGTATCTCATTTAATCCTCAAACACCTTGAGAAGTGTTATCACCATTGAACTGGGCTTAGAGACATAAATTACTTGACATCTCACCAAGCAACACCTAGTACCAAAGGTTTAATTAGATGCCGTAGGTCCAAAGTTCTTAACTTCAAACATTATACACTCATTTTATTTAGTGCTGGGTGGATCAAGAGAAATTTAGGAAATCTAAAGATACTCCCAGCCTAAGAAAATGGATGACTTATTGAGAGTGCTAGTACTTGGGATTCATTATTTAAACTTAATTTTTATGAAAGTATTGTTTTTTCAACCCTGTCATACTAATCTGAGGATATTAATATGATGTCACCACTTTCAGCATTTTATCCAATCTTTAATGACAAGGTTTGGAATTTTAGTAGAGTCAAGGGAACTAATATCAAGAAGTGGTTTACAGGGTTAGTTAGTATCATTTCCTTTCCTAGGAATTAACAAATTCAGATGAATAGTAGGTTAGATATATGCACCAACCCTTTATGTATAATGGACTCTGACATGGTAGAATCCTTGATCAAGAGCCAGAGTTGGTGAAACCATTACCTATTTCATTCCCTCACTGCCCACTTTCTATTTAGGGACATCTTCTATTTAAGGAAATAGAAGGAAAGAAAAGAAGAGCAGTAGAAGTATTGGCTTTGATTATTGTTTTATTTCTCTGGAAGGCAGAGGGCCCCCATGAAGTCAGGCATGCTGGGATTAGGGGCACACCTGTGTATAGGCACCTCTGTGTCGTCCCTCAGGACATCAGAGTCCTCTTCAGAGATGACAGACCTCTCCTTGAGTATTAGGAAGGCTTTTTGTTTATACCTAGTGCTCAAAAACCTGGACAGGAGCAGCTAGCTACGTTGGCCATCCCATCCATCAGTTAAAATTTAGAGCTGCCTCATGGAATCTTGGAGTTTACTGGAACTTATATTGGAAGCCATTGTCATTAGGTAAAATAAAACCTGCCTAGATGCAAAGACAAGAACTGGACAAAATCTGTGTGTAACTTTTGGAAATTTGGAAGTCTAGAATAATTGTCAAAAACATTTACATAATACTATTACTCAATGTTTTTGACTAAAGGATGGCATGTTTGACATTAAAATAAGTTTTAAAAGTACCCCACACTACTTTTTGCATTCTTGACCTCTTTTTTTACTTTTTCCCAGAAATCAATAAAAATTATTTAATGAGCATATGCTTAGGCTTCTGCAGAGTAAGACAAGGCATTAATAATAAAACATCTGGAATAAAAAATATAATACATTAAATTATAATACTAAAAACATCTAGAATCCTAGTGTAGCTTTAATGCCCTAGGGATACACAATTTGTTCTCAAGGAGCTTATATTCAGTGAGATGATAACAGTAGTAGATGCAAAACAGTTGAATAATATTAAGCCTGTATATATGTTCCAGAATATATAGTACAGATTCTAAAAGCTGCAGGATAGATAAGGAAAGAAGGTTGGATTTGGACTGGTCTTGAAAATGTGAGTAGAACTCATGTACAAAGGAAAAAACAGTCCTTCTCTGTTATTAAGCATTTGAATGTATTCTGATTGTATTTTAACATGACCAGGCCTCAGTTACACAACTCAAAGCTCATAATATCCACATCAATGTAAAATATTCTTACGACATTTATTAATCATGTCTTTGTTTTATCTGTATCTTTGGATGTGATAGCTACATTAAATCACATGGTTTTTTATTACTGATGTATTTTTTGAAGCAGTACATCATTCAGCAGTGAAGAGTTCTTCAGTTACCATCAAATCCCTTTCTGAGTTTGTGAGATTTAAATAAATAAAGTTGACTTTCTATATATATTTATTACCTAATGGGTAAGGGGTTGATGGGTCACTACCCATTAATAGTGAGTGGAACAGGAGGGAAAATGATAATATGCATGGACCGAGGTGGTGGTGGGACGGTGTGTGACTCAGCTCTAGACTGTTCTGCTCAAACATCCAGGAATGCCTGCAGGGGTCACGTTGTTCGGTGATGATCTGATGTCCTACAAAAGAGGCATCGGGCAGTGAGGCCTAGAGTTGTAGTCCTGGCATGGTCAGCAACAGCAGACACATTTTCACATCCTTTTTATTTTTCCAGTTTCTCATCCTAGAACTCTTAGAAGCACCTGATGTGTCACATCAGAAATTCTCTCATGAGACAATTTTCCATGAACTTGGGATATAAACACTAGTGAGTGTTTCTACACTTAAAATAAAGGTGTAAGGGGAAAAAAGGTTGTCTCCTGCTTTGAAATATGAAGTTAGGTTTGGTCTTTTTTCTTAAAATGGAAAGGCTCAGTAGTGCTTGGCTCGGCACAGGGGATGCTTAACTAATAATACTCAAGATTTCTGATTAATCTTTCATAAGAATATCATAAGTTATAATATCAGAGACAGACTCTGTAAATGAAAATACAGATACATTTAACTATGTGAAAATGAATATTTCAATATGGCAAAAAAACAAAATTTAAAAACTAATGGAAAACCAGGAAAAATATTTGTACCAAATAGTACTGAAAAAAGTTTGCTATTTTAAAAAAATAAAATCTCAGAAGTTCTCATGGAAAAGATGTATATCCTTATAAGAAGATAACAGAATCAAACAGATGAACATATTTAGTTTAATAAAAATCAAAGAAATGTATAATATAAAGAATAATGAGATGTAATTTTTAAAAACCAGTCTGGCCTTGGTTTTAAAAATGATCGAAAGTACCACTGCCCATTGCTGAGTGACAGTGACATTCCAGTAACTTGCAAGCAGTGTGGTTGGGAGTATAATTTCCTTAAGAAGAAAAAAATAAGAAGAAGAAGAAAAAGAGCTTTACCGAGGTCTAATCTACTTACCATAAAGTTCAGTCATCCATTCAGGGTACAGAGATCAATGATTTTTAATAAATTGTAGAGTTGTGTAACATTACCATAATCTAGTTTTAAGCCGTCTCCATCACTCCAAAAAACTCTCTTACGTTGTTTGCACCCAGTCCCTGTTCCCACCCCAGTCCCAGGCAACCACTCTCCATAGCTTTGCCTTTTCTGGAAATTTTATATGAAAGGAATCAAACAATACGTAGTCTTTTGAGTCTGACTTCTTTCATTCACATAATGTTTTTTAAATCCTTGCGGATTATAGTGCATATTGGTACTTCCTTTTTATTGCCCAATAATACTCCTTTGAATACCTCTTTTTGTTTATCCTTTCACAGGTTGATGGGCATTTGTATTATTGCAGTTTTCAGTTATTATAAATAATGCCACCATGGATATTTGTATATAAGTATTTCATGGACATGTTTTCATTTTCTTCGGGAAGTTCCCTAAAGGGAGAACAAGTGGGTGAGATGAAAGTGTCTTTAATATTTTCAGAAACTTGCAAAGTATTTCCTAAGTGATTGTATCATCAGTGTATGAGAGTTCCAGTTTTTCCACATTCTTTCTCAGACCTGGGATTGTTAGGTTTTTTACTATAGTCATTCTAATGAATTTAACTTATATTTCCATAATAACTAATGCTAACGAGCATCTTTCCATGTGCTTATTAGCACAGTGTGTATCTCAGGTGAAATGTCTATTCAGATTTTTTGCCTATTTTTAAATTAGATTGTTTGTCTTATTATTGAGTTGTGAGAGTTCTTTATATTTTCTGGCTACAAGTCCATTATCAAATATATGATCTATAGATATTTTCTTCCAGTCTGTGGCTTTTTTAAATTAAAAAAATTGCCTCAATGATGTTTCTTAAAGAACAGACATTTTTTTTTTTTAAAGATTTTATTTATTTATTTTTAGAGAGGGAAGGAAGAGGGAGAGAGAGAGAGAGAAACATCAATGTGCGGTTGCTGGGGGACATGGCCTGCAACCTAGGTATGTGCCCTGACTGGGAATCGAACCTGCGATGGCTGGTTCGCAGCCCGCGTTCAATCCACTGAGCTATGCCAGCCAGGAGAACAGACATTTTAAATCTTTACCTAATCCAAGGTCACAGGTATTTTCTTCTGGAACTTTTACCTCATATTTAGGTCTGTGATCCATTTTGAGTTAATTCTGAATATAGCGTGACATAAAGATTTTATTTTATTTATTTATTTATTTGTTTTTGGCTTGTGTATATCCAGTTGCCCCAGCATGAATTGTTGCAAAGATAATTCTTTTTCCACTGAACCTTTGTTAAAAATCAACTCATCATGAATGTAAAGATTTATTTTGGGGCTGTAAGTTGTGTTCCATTCTCTGTATATAGTCTGTTCTTACATTAATATACATTATTATGGTTTTATAGTAAGATCTGAAAACTAATGTCAATTCTCCACTTTGTTCTTTTTTTTCAAAATTGTCTTGGCTATTACATCTTTCACATTTTCATATACATTTTAGGATCAGTGCATCTTTCACATTTTCATATACATTTTAGGATCAGCTTGTAAATTTTTACAGAAATGCCTGTCATGAATTTGATGGGGATTGAATCAAATTTATAAATCAATTTGGAGAGAATTGCCATCCTAGCTATACTGAGTTTACTGTTCTGACAGATAGTATGCCATCCATAAGTACTGAGTTTAACTGAGTTAATTGATATGGAACCTATTTTTGAGTGAAAATCCAGGAAGGCAGAGTTGTTCATTTTATTCATGCATTCACCCATTCCATGTTAAATAAGCATTTCTTGAGCATCACCTTCATGCAAGGTATCTATCACCTGGGGAAAGTAAGTAAATTATTATTTTTTTCAATCCTTTTTGAAGTGAATGAATAAATGCCCTTATTTTAAGGATCTTTCAATCTGAGAGGGTAGGTAATCTATACATGCACGTATTTACGATTCATGACAAGAAGTGATAATAAGCCACAAAAAAGTTATGAGCATTTAAAGGTTTGGCCAGAGTACACATCCAAAAAAAAAAAAATCACTGACAAAAAAATTTTGGTTTAAATGGTTGGGAGTTATAGTTTCTTTCGTTGTTGTTGTTGTTTTAATAAAAGGATCAGTGCTAGTTTGTTAAAAGTCAGTTAACAAAAACTTAATAAAAGTTAACTAGTGCTAAAGTCAGTTGTCACTGGTTTTTCTGTGAAGTATGGCTTTCTTTGCAGTATGAGGAAGTTCAAGTCCAGGCCTGTTACTACAGGTGAGATTGGGTTGTAAGCGTAGCCACCCTCCCTCAGTAGAGATTCAGTGACTCCTTGGTCCCTGTGCCTTTCTGTTAATGACCCTCTTGTGTTTTAAAGACAGTTGTCTGGCTCCATGTTTCTAAGTTGGCACACCTTATTTGATTGATTACCTAATTGTGAATCAGTTTTGTAATTCTGATTCTGCTTGAGCATGAAGTCTTTGATAGCTCTGATTTCTTTTTTGTTTAAACCCTCATAGCTCCTAGCACAGGTACTGTAACTATTTGCTGAATAAGTACATGAATAAGTACATGAATGAAGAGGGAAAAGTCTAAGTTTAATTATTTCATATACTTATTGAGGAGATAATTCAATTTGGTCTGGCTTTACTGTTTATGAGCTGTGATTTAGGGCAGGTTATTTAACTTCTTCCTAAGCTTCTAAGTTTCTAAACCTCTGAGGTTTACTCAGTTTTCTCATTTGTAAAACCAGTAGAGAATTATATTCTACCTCACTGGATTGTTGGAGGAATTAAATGAAATATCAAATGCAGAGTTCATAGCAGTGTCTTGCATGTGTAAAAGAGTCAATGGATGTTCATTATTGTGATGATGATATTTTTAATTATTAAAACTACAGTGCAATAAGAGGCTTGTAGTGAGCACCAAGCTCCCATTTGTAGGACAAATGGCACACACAGTAGGTCGGAAGAAAGTATATCTCATCCTGGATGTCTGGTTAACTGTAATTGTAGGAGTAAGCGATCAGCAACCCAATAACAAATGTAGTGCTTTTGAAAGAAAACCTGGTGTATTTTTACATGGTTTATTTTTCTTATAAAAATAATTTTGCTTGAGCATGAATTCTGCTTGAGCATGGGTTTAAACATATCTTCATGTAACATTAAAATTCTCTTGGTAAATCAGTTATCGAGTAATCTTCTTCTCTTGTATTTTCCTCCTAAAACACTCTTTTTGTTTACACCAAAATGAAATGTATTCTGCTTTTCTGCAGGGTACAGTTTGGAAATGGTGACTGAAATAAACACCATTTAAGCCACCTGCTTTCACAGTACCTAGTATGTTGAAATGGGAGGTTAGTGTCCTGAGTAATTTAAAAAATCAGTGTTGAAGGTAACAAACTAAATCAAAATGTTGAATTTTTTTTCAGCTTATTTATTGTACATTATTGGCAGCTTATTTATTGTACATTTCATTTTCTTCTCGTAAAAGTTCAGTCAAATCATATATGGTTCCTAGTCAAGATTTTTATTGAGTCTAGTATTCTGATGTCTGTGGAACTGCCCAGGAACAGGGCCTTTGAGACATGCCTAAGGCAAATGCATGTTCAGCTCCACATAAAGTAAATGATATGCATAGTCAGAAATAGGGAAATCAAACAATTTTAAATTTCAAAATATGTTCTAAAATTTAGTATTTTAAGAGAAACATACCAGTAACAACATATAAACACATTTGTTACTATTAAAATGCAAATAGCTACCATTTATTCAATGCCTGGATGTACCAGATCTGAGCTATATGCTTTATATTTATTAGGCACCTTAGTTTTAATAAGAACATATGAAGTTATTAGAAAGATATATGGGAAGTATTCTGGTATAATTCCATATTACTTCATTTTACTCTCACAACAGTTCTATGAGGTTTTCCTTATCTCACAGATAATGATATGACAGCCACAATATATAACATTTAGGTAGCTATCTATGACTCAGGCGCTGTTCTGAGCACTTTGCATTAATGAACTGAGTCCTCCCAGTACTCTTCACATTGCCATTTTGCAGAAGGCCCAGTGATAGGAATGGCAGAGCTGGGGTTGCAGTCCTGACAGTCTGGCTCCAGAGCCTGCGCTCTTGACCGTGCAGTCCTCTGCCTTTCTCATACACAGTAAGAATATTGGGATTTTGTGAGATGAGGAGTTTCCACTGGGCCACACAGCTAGAAAGTGATAGAATCAGGAATTCTAACCCAGCCCTTTTTTACTCGAGATTTTTGCCCTTAACCATTCCACAATATGTCTCATCAATGTTTATTTCTAATAATCCATGTCCTTTTACTTAAAGGCACCCAATGAATGAAACAAGGGAGAATCAAAAGTTATATAAACTTGTGTTTCTTTGTTTAAAATGTTGTCTTTATTAAGACATAGGCTGATGCCATTGCTTCTAGGTGCTAGTCAGAGAAAGTTTCCCAGTGAGTCACTATTATCTGTGATCATGCCCCAAGGCAGGAGGCAGGGTTTGCCTCAGCTTCCCATTATCATGGAGTCTTCTGGGTATTTCAGTAATTGATGGTGTAGGGTCATATACAAGGTATTTCCTCACCCAGGTATCGATGACTTTGAGTACCAAGAATCTAGCACTTCATATTTCCTCAAATTTCACCATGAACTGTTGGATTTACTATTGCCGAGATATATTGTCTTCACTTTTTATATATAGAGTAATAAGAATATTCCCCTATGGCCAGAAACGTGTAAATATACTTGCATATTATACAGTGTATTCAGAGATTAAAATGTAAATATTAAGCCACCATTACTTAGGCATTGGATTTAAAATATCAGCAGATACTTGTTTTTGGAGCTCATCAAATAAGAATAAAAGCTTTTTTTTTTTTTTAAGATTTTATTTATTTATTTTTAGAGAGGGAAGGAAGGGAGAGAGAGGGAGAGAGAGAGAGAGACATCTGTGTGCGGTTGCTGGGGGCCGTGGCCTGCAACCCAGACATGTGCCCTGACTGGGAATCGAACCTGCGATGCTTTGGTTCGCAGTCCGTGCTCAATCCACTGAGCTATGCCTGCCAGGGCTAAATAAGAATAAAAGCTTTATAGTTAGGAAAATCTATTGGACCTAGGACTGGATGGATTTTATTTCAGTGTTCTGTGTTACCAATTGATTAATTTTTAATAATAAAGGTTATTTGTAAAGATATAAGGTGATATTATTGTAAAATTGTATCTTGATTATTTTGAGCCCCTATAAAGACAAAAGCAAAGTCTACCCTGTGAAGTGTTTTTATTTCTGAGTACTTTATTTAGCTTGCTTTATTTAAAAGGTACATTATCACTGTAAACTGTTAATGCAGTATTTAGAGATTTCTGTTTTTGTTTGTTTTTAAAAAAAATTTTTATTTAATCTTCATTGTATTTTTCCCATTATCATTTAGTCCCTTATAGCCCCCTCCCCCCAGCAATCACCACACCTGTTGTCCATGTCCATGAGTCCTTTTACCTTTTTGCTCAATCCCTCCAGCCCCTATCCTTTCTGCATCCCACTAGCTGTCAGCCTGTTCTTCATCTATCAGTCTGTCTCTGTTTTGCTTGCTAGTTCAGTTTGTTCATTAGATCCCATATATAAGTGAAATCATAAGTATTTGTCTTTCTCTGACTGGCTTATTTCACTTAGCATAGTGTTCTCCAGGTCCGTCCATACTGTCACAAAAGGTAAAATTTTCTCATAAAAGAAAACTTTATATCCAAGTACTATTCCATTTGTATAAATGACTGATAGTTGTTTTATCTACTCATTGACTGGTGGACACTTAGGCTGCTTCCATATCTTGACAATTGTAAATACTGTTTCAGTGAACATAGGGGTGCTGATGTTCTTTTGAATTAGTGTTTTGGTTTTCTTTGGATATATTCCCAGAAATTGGATTGCTGAGTCAAAAGGCAGATCCATTTTTACTTTTTTGAATTATCTCCATACTGCTTTCCACAAGTGCTGGCAAGTATGTGGAGAAAGGGGAACCCTTTTGCTCTGTTGGTGGGAGAAGTGGTTTTTTGTTTGTTTGTTTGTTTGTTTGTTTTTTCAATTTCTTTTTCTTTTCCTTCCTTCTCTCTAATTTTTTTCTTTTTGAATGTAAGCTATGGGCTTTTTTAAAAATACTGGACAGAATTAGTTAAAGTCCCCTTTGTGGGGAGTTGTGAGTGTTTGACCTGGTGTATGTGGGAGATAAATGTTTTATAGAGTTGAGGTGATCAAAGTGTGAAGCTTTAAAAACTTCTGAAATTTCATATATACACCATATAATAGATTTATATATTTATTTATTTTTAGAGAGAGAGGAAGGGAGGGAGAGAGGAAGAGAAACATCAGTGTGGTTGCCTTTCACGGGCCCCCTACTGGGACCTGGCCCACAACCCAGGCATGTGCTCTGACTGGGAATTGAAGCAGCGACCCTTTGCAGGCCAGCACTTAATCCACTGACCCACAACAGCCAGGACCCATATAATAGATTTTTTAAAACTATATTGTTTCTGTCTGCTTCTCATTGCTTTCTTTTACCTATTCTCTTGATATAATTTTTAATTTTACTGTTTCCCCCCTTTTTATTGTTCAGTTACAGTTGTCCCCATTTTTCCCCCACAACTCTCCCCAGCCCTACCCACCCCTGCTTCCCACATTCAGTCCTCCCCCATCGTTGTCTTTGTCCAGGTGTTCTTTATATATATTCCTTGACTTGACCCTTCCCCTTATTTCCCTTGTTATCCCCCTCCCCCCATGCATTTGGTCACTGTCACTTTGTTCTTTATTTCCAAGTCTCTGGTTCTATTTTGCTCATTTGTTTGTTTTATTGATTGTGTTCCAGTTATAGGTGAGATCATATGGTATTTGCCTTTCACTGCCTGGCTTGTTTCACTTAGCATAAAACTCTCCAATTCCATCCATGCTATCACAAAGGGTAGGAGCTCCCTCTTTCTTTCTGCTGCATAGTGTTCCATTGTGTAAATGTATCACATTTTTTTAATCCACTCATTTACTGATGGGTACTTAGGCTGTTCCCAGCACTTGGCTATTGTAAATAATGTTGCTATGAACATTGGAGTGCATAGGTTCATTTTCATTGGTGTTTCAGGGCTCTTAGGGTATAATCTCAACAGTGGAATCACTGGGTCAAAAAGCAGTTCAATTTTTAGTTCTCTGAGGAAATTCCACACTGTTTTGCACAGTGGCTGCACTGGTCTGTATTCCCACCAACAGTGCACTAGGGTTCCCTTTTCTCCACAACCTCACCAAAGCTTGTTGTTTGTTGATTTGTTTATGATGGCCATTCTGACTGGTATGAAGTGGCATTGTATTGGGTTTTAGTTTGCATCTCTCTGATGGCTACCGATGTTGATCCTTTTATATGTCTCTGGGCCCTCTCTTTGTCCTCCTTTGAGAAGTGCCTGTTCAGGTCCTTTGCCCATTTTTTAACTGGGTTGTTTGTCTTCCTGGTGTGGAGTCATGTGAGTTCTTTATATGTTTTGGAGATCAAACCCTTGTCCAAGGTATCATTGGAAAATACATTTTCCCATACGGTTGGTCCCCTTTTCATTTTGCTGATGTTTTTTTAGCCATGCAGCTTTTCATTTTAATGTAGTCCCATTTGTTTATTCTTTTCTTTATGTTCCTTGCTCTAGGGGACATATCAGTGAAAATATTGCTGCATAGAATATCTGAGATTTTCCTGCTTATGTTCTTCTCTAGGTTTTTTATGGTGTCACAACTTATATTTAAGTTTTTTATCCATCTTGAGTATATTTTTGTGTATGGCGTAAGTTGGTGGTTGAGTTTCATTTTTTGCATGTAGCTGTACAGATCTTCCAACACCATTTGTTGAAGAGGCTATTTTTACTCCATTTTATGCTCCTGTACCCTTTGTCAAATATTAATTGACCATAGAGACATGGGTTTATTTCTGGGCTCTCTATTCTGTTCCACTGATCTATGTGTCTGTTCCTATGCCAGCACCAGACTGTTTTCATTAGAGTGGTGGTTTCGCCTTTTAGTGGTCACATGTCAGTCACATCAGAGCCAGCTGATTAGTTTTATAAAAATACAAGGAACATCATAATTGTGTTTACCATTTGCTAGAAGTTATTTCAGATCTAAGCCAAAGTAACTATCTGGTAACATCTGGGCTTTTAAGCCCAGGTGTAAAAGTTGGAAGGCTTGAGTTTAGTGTAGACTCTGCTACTCTTTTCCAGAGGAAAGTCACATGACCTCTTTGAACCTCTACTCTTCATCTGTAAAGTGAAAATGTTAAGACTGTCCTGTGTATCTCAATGCTATTGAAAGGATCAAATACAAGATCAATGTGCAAGGACATTGGAAAACATAAAGTACTATAAAAAATTATAGAAATGATTTGGTGTTTTGTCTCTAGTTTTAACAGTGAGAAAAAAATGCTTACATCTGTGTATGTGACAATTTAAAAACCCAGAGTAGTACATTTATGTTCATCTCTCTCTATAGTATTTTTAATGAGAAATTGCTTATTGTTATTCCAAGAAGTTCATAAATGAGAGGGGAGAAGAAACGCTGTTATTACATTTTATGTGCTTCTTGCCTAGGTGTAAAAATTCAAATATTTCCCATACCAGAAGACCTGCATTGGTTTTAAAAACAGGAAAATTTAGAGTGGTGTAGTGCAAAAGAGAATGAACTCTGAGCTAGCCTACCCGAGTCTGAATCCCAGCCCTTCCACTCACCAGCAAAATTGCCAATTGGGTAATCTTGGGCAAGTTATTTAATCTCTCTGATCTCAATTCCTCATTTATAAGGTAGTCATGATGCTAGTTTACCAACCTCACAAGGTTGTGATAAGGATGAGTTCATTTATATCATTGCATTGCATGTAGTGCAGTATGCATATTTATTAAGATAATGATTATTCTTCTGGGTCTCTTCTCTTGTCCTTTTCCAAGACTTCAGAATTCCCTATTTTATTCATATGACACTTCTGCAGCATAATTAATAAGTATACAAGTAGCCAAGTAAATCAGGCAAGTGAGATCTTCATGTCCATCTTCTTAATTTTACTCTTGAGAAACTTAGACCTGAGGACATGAGCTATAAGGCTGAATAGAATGTAGGCTCTGACCTCAGTGAGGGTCTTCCTCCACAATCCCATTCCATACAAAACCACAGCATGTGGAGAAAGGTAACTCACAAAGGAGACAAGTCATTCTGAAGAGTTGTATAAAGCAGTTTGAATCATTTATTTCATATTAATAATATGCTCCTAGTATTGAGTTATGTATATTTATGCTGATAAAATTTCACTGAACCTAGCTGAACATGGTTTTTTCTAGTTTCCTTTTACAATGTGAGTTATTTTCCCTAAAAGTATCCCTCAGAAAAGAGGGAGTTGCTGTTTATTTCAATTCACCAAAAGTCCTTTTAAAAAAGATTTTACTTAATTATTTATTTTTTTGAGAGATGAAAAGAAAGAGAGAAAGAGATCATCGCCCCCAACTGGGGATCTGTCCCACAATTCATGTGTGTGCCCTGATTGGGAATTGAACCTGTGACTCTTCAGTTCACAGGACGGTGCTCAATCTACTAAACCATAGCAGCCAGGATCATCCAAAGTATTTTAGAGTAGAAGTATTAGCTCAGTTAGTTTTATCTTGACCACACGTTGATTACCACCCTGCCTGGTTTCAGAAACTGTAATCCCCTGTGGCTAAGGCTGAATGAGAGACCTTGGGACTATAAGCTACTAAAGAGACAAAGCTTATCTCCCTGGCAGGGGCACCGCCTCTGCCCACTTTACTTCACCCTACCTGGTCCCGAGCCTGGCTAGTTAGCCAATGACAGGTAAGATTCCTCGAGGGAGGGATGACCTAAGACAGGTATGGTCATGGGGAACCCTCAGGGAAGGACTTGGGAGCCTATAGCAAAAGGAGGTGATGGAACCTCGCCCTTCAGCTTTGACATAGCCTGAGTTCTCATTATGTCTGCAAGAAGTCTCCTAATCTCTTCGCTGCCTTACTTCCCCTGCCTGACTTAAGCCTGAAACAATGCCAGAGGGCAGTGCAGCCCTGGGCAGGAATAGGTGGTTCGTTGGGGCAATCAAGCCTAAGAAAGAATGCACAAAATACTGTGAAACCTGCTTTGCTAAGAATGCCCTCAATTTTCTGATAAGGGTCCAAGCATGAAATGAGTTGGTTTCCCAAAGTTTTATAGCCCTTTAGCTAACTGACCCTGACTCAGAATAAGCCCTCAGAGTTCTTTGAATGCTATCTATTGTTTGATCCTTAACTGGCTGACATGATTGCTGAGCTTTACCTGTATTCCCATGGAAATTGAACCCAGTAAAAGCCCACTGAGGAAAAGGCTTCTGGCCCTTCTCCTTTAAGAGATTGGCCACCTTTCCTTCCCAAGCAGATCATGTCTTGGTAGACTTATTCTCATCTGTGGTGGATGGGGGTCTCTGCAAGCAAAGCTCCCCCACAACCACAAAATATTACTCTGGGAAGATAGTAATCCAACATGACTTTAATAAGTGCAATTTGAGTTTATAGAAGTTGATGAAATTAAATCAACATAAGCAAAGGAGGAGGTAGCAAAGAAATTTAACATTCATTTGATTATTAATCCTCTGCATGTGATCTTTCAATTCCAGGAACTGGATTTTTAAAGATTATTTTTAAAAGCAATACAGTATTAAAGGTCCCAAAATACACCTTCAGGATGAATTAAAAACAGTCATGCTAATGTTAAACAATTTTAAACAGTCCTGATGGCTTTGAATAAAAATTTTAGTGTCTATTTCATGTGTTATAGGAATATTTGAATTTACGAGAACTGATATTTGGAAAACCTCATAATACTTCATAGATATTTGCAGAGGGAAATTAACATTGCATTACTCATATAGTTATGTGTCAATCTTTGCAGAAGTAATTATAGACACATTTTAATCTTCTCTGGATGGGTTATTTGGCTTTTTTTGTCCTAAGATGGTTGTCTTCTGCTAACATCTCACTACCAGACTGCTTTCTTTTCTTCAGCCTTGCATTTATAATGGAAATTGAAAATCAACTTTAAAAGAAATTGTAAATAATAAAAAAAAATTAAAACATTGGCCAGCAAATTAGAGAAAAATCACCACCTAGTAATACATTTTCCAGGTTAAAAGAAGTGATTGCTCGTTGTAACTTTTCCCAGCTTTTCCACATTAGCATGGATAACCCAGGAGCTGAGACTGGATTTGTTCTATGGCTGCTGGCAAATGGTTACAATAATTCAACTACTTCACTTAAGTTATAAAGCAATAGCCTTTGACACTAAAAATCTTAGAAGTAAAACTGTAAGAGCCCGTACTTACCAGTAAAGACTTTTTGGAACTTCAGTATGAGATCCAGCACTTGTTGCTAAGAATCCTGAGCTCTCCTCTTCCTTGTGGCTGAGAAACATGGCCCTGGGGTAGTAGACTTACACTTCCCAACTTCCTGCCATACCCTCACTATTGGATGGGGGCCCCCCAAAAAGCAGAAATTATTTGTAAAAAAGTTGTATTTTTGTCACCTTCAAAGTATTCTTTTTCTGATGCAATCACCTATCAAGACTTTCTTTTCACTGCTCAGAACAGTTTTTAACTCATCAATTTTGATGCCATTTAATGCTTCTGCCATTTTTTTGTTTCACCTCTTCCACATCAGCAAAACTGTTTCTGGGGACTTTTTTCATCCAGGGAAACAAAAAAAAGTTGCTCAGGGTGAGATCCAGTGAATAGAGTGTGGGGCACAGGGGTCATGCCATTTTTGGTCAAAAACTGCTAAACACTTTGTGCAGTGTGGGCAGGTACACTCGTAAATCACCTATCATGAAACGGGCAAACACATTGAAAGAGTCTTCAAAAAAAATTCTCTGAAGCTGAACGCAGCCTCTCACAACAATCCCTGCTGGTATACAGACACAGATGTGTTCCTAGAACACCCACCTAGCAGGGGAAACCTATACTACAAGAGGCCTAGCCTCCAAAAGATAATTCCAGTTTGTGGGGGGTCCCCCCTTGTATCTCCCTCTGCAGTGACAAATCTACAGGCTCTTACCATCTGGAAGTGTTCCCAAGCAACTGTTGCAAGGGCATAAGGACTTTCTCCTCTTATCTGATGCCTTCCTAAGTTCGGAGGGGGGAAAAATGGGCCTATGACCCCACGGTGCCTTCGGTAAGGTGGTAACTGCCATTTATTGAAAGAGAAGCTCAATATCTGGGTAATATTTTCCTGTTGATTCCATGTGGATGGTCTATGGAGTCAAAATTCCAAATTTCTTTTCTTGGTTTCCTGATAAGGATTGCTGGTCCTGTTGTAGTCTTAAGGAAAATACAGTTGTGCCCCTTCATTACACTCTAGTGTCCTCAGATGCAGGACCCAGGCATCTTTGTGTAAAGAAAGGGTCTAGTACAGTCAGTCAGCTGCTGAGGATTCCATACTCCCTCTTCCCGCCCTCCTCCCTCTTCCCGCCCTCCTCCCTCACTGAGCCATTGTTTACAGTGCTCTTGGCTTGCAGTCTTGCCCTGCTGCGGTTCCTTCATGTAAGCACAAATGAAGTGATTATGAATTATATGTCTCAAACAGAAAATGAAGAGGCAGCATATGAACCAGATATATAAGCCATTTAAGAAACACAGAAAATGCTATGAGTAAACCTAGTCATTGAATTTGCTTCCAAAATAACTATTAGGTATATGTGGAACTTCTCAATTAACCACCATGACTCCTAACCTCTCTTTCATATTATTCATTTCTCTATTTCTCCTTTTTGCATTCTGGGCTAATTTCTCAGCAGGCATTGTTAACCTGGGCTTTGCTTCCAGCCCCACTGTTACAGAGCAGAACAAGGGGGGCCCGGGACGGTGATGCTC
>PVIA01007237.1:36255-86333 GCA_004024845.1 Tonatia bakeri
AAGGAAACGTTTATTTAGTGCTATACAAACTTAAAGTAGTGACCTAATGTCTTTACCAAAATCCTAAAGTCCCTTAAAACACCCACAAACACACTCAGTCCTTCCTTCCCCCTTGCCCAGTCTGGGGTACCGTATCTCAGGAAAGGAAATAGAAGTCCAGTCTCAGGCAGTGTTTGGTTCTTCCCAGTAATCCGTGCTCGGCTGGTAGGCCTCTCTCGGTTCTCGGCACCATCAGCTGTGTCGCCAGAATCTCTGCTAAAGCCGGGTGATGGTTCCCCCTGCTAATGCTGCGGGGGTCCCCACTCTGGCAAAGCTGCGTGGTCCTCTCTCCCCCAGGACCACAGGAGTCCTCACTCAGCCAAAAGCCTCATGGTTCTCTCCTTACAGGGCTGCGTGAGACCTCTGCTCTGCCAAAAGCCGCATGGATCTCTCTTCACAGAGATGCAGGAGCCCTGTACTCAGCCAAGTCCTCATGGTTCTCTCCTCTATGGCTGCCGCGTCTGGGCTTTTAAATCCCGCGCCAATCTTCCTCTGCAGCCCCACTTCCGACTCCTCCCACACTTGGCCACACCTGCCCTCAATCTGCTATCCTTTCCAGCTTTTCTGGTCGCCATTGTGGGTCTGGGCAGGTGTGGCCCCATGTTATGGAGCCAATCATCTCCAAGCTCTCACGCAGGTGCTGTAACTCGGGGGACCTGCCCCCCCCCCCCCAGTTACATCTTGGTGGGGAAGTTACTTCCATCCCCCGGCTCAGAGCATGGCCATAGCTACTTAACATATCTATGTAGCCAGTCAAAGGTTATAGTTATGTTAAATGACCACACCCCAGAGGTTAGCTGCAGAGCTGTTGCTATGCAAAACAGCTCTCAATGGGCCTGCTCCATTTGTCCCTTTCCCCCACCCACACCTGGGGCGTGGGATAGGACATCCTGGTATTTTCTGAACACCTTGAGTTCTGGACCCCATTTTAAATGTCCATTTGGGGTCCCCCCTCTTGGCCGTACCCTGTAACACCACCCCCTAATATTGGTAATATTTTGTTGGGAAAAAAATTAAAAACAGAAAAATCCAAGAAATAATATAGCTTTCCTATTTACTCACTACTCAGAACTTATAAATTTGAATATTTTTATAGTATTTTTCAGATATTTTTAATAAATAAAATAAAACATTACAGATAAAGTTCAAATAACACCCCCTTGGTTTCTTTCTCTTGTCAGCCTCTGTGAAGACAGTCATTATGAATTTGGTTTGTATCCTTCCAGTCTAGGATTTTATGCATTTATGATATATATGTCATATATAAATCCATAATATTGATTTGTTCATGTTTTAAAGTTTGTGAAAGTGGAATCATACATGTGTTCTTGTTTTCTTCCTTCTCTCACTTGACATTATAATGAATGAGTAATCTGTTTATATTGTGATGCTTAATGTACCTGGACTTTTTCTAATGACTTAATTTGTGGTTTCTATATATCATGTGATTTCTCCTGCTTTGTTCTTTTTTCCCTTGCCTTTTATTTGTAAAATTTGCTTACTTTTGTTCTTCCTGACTTGTAAATTTACAGATCCTATCTTCCATCTTAAAAACTTTAATGACTATCTCTTAAATTTTATTTTAACAAAGTCTAAAATTTTTCTGTGTCTGTATTGTCATTCAGAACAAAACCAAGACCTTTAACTTCTGATCTATTCTCTTCTCATGTTTTGTGGTGTTTTGTCGAGAAGTGTGCTGTCTAATAAGGTAGTCAGCAGTTTCATGAGGCTATTAACTACATAAAAAGGATTAGCTGAATTTTTAAAACTGTAATTTTAATCAATTTAAATTTAAAAACTGGTATTACATTCAGTAATTGGAAAGGTTTAAATATGTTTGAAATAACCTGGATATATAAAGCCACTATAAACTTTGTGAACTCTGAATACAGATCAGGTATTCCTAGTGAAGACTTAGCACGTGAATGGAGATGTGCTGAAGTGTATAACGCATGTCAGATTTTGAAGATATAGTGCAAAAAAGTCTGTATAGTAGCTCAATAATTTGTATATTGATTACATGTTGAAGTGATAAAATTTTAGATATATTCAACTGAATAAAATATTATTAAAATGATCTCATCTATTTCTTTTTACTTTTTAATGTGGCTATTAGAAAATCTAGAATTACATGTTATATTTCTGCAGTGATACAGGATTTCTATTGAAACCTTTTGAAATTTAAATACATAAAATAGGTATTATTACCTACAGGTTCATTAGATTTACCAACATATTTTATATATTTCTTCTTACATACTTTCCTTCCATCTTGATTCATGTTTTTAATGGCTGAATTTGATCCTTTAGTAACAGGACCTTATTGAAGGAAAAGCTCTGTTGGTCTTTATAGCATTCTGCCATGATTCTTCGCTGAGTACAGAATTCTAGTTTGATAGTCTTTTTTGGCTCCTCGAACATTACTCCATTTTCTTACTTTTGTAGTTGCTGGTGAGAAGTAATCTTTTGTAGATAATCCATCTTTTAACTCTGATAACTTTTAAGATTGTTCCCATTTTCCTTGGCATTCTGCAGTTTTGTTTTGTTTTTAAATCCTCACTAGAAGATATGTTTATTGATTTTAGAGAGGGGGTGTGGAGAGAAAGAGAGACATAAACATCGATGTGAGAAACCTCATTCGGTTGTCTCCATTACATACCCCTACTGGAGATCAAACCTGCAGCCTATTTGCTGTACCAGGTGATGCTCCAACCAACTGAGCCACGTGGCCAGAGAAGCATGGTATAGTTTTATTATAGTACTTCCAATATGGTTTCCAGTATGTTTCTTGGTATGAGCTTTCCATCTGGAGACTCATGACTTCAATTTTGGTTTAGTCTTGGCTTTACTTATGTCTTTGCCTTCTCCTAGTACCTCTGATCTCTGCTTCCAAAATAACTGTCAGGTACATGTGGAACTTCCCGATTAACCACTGTGTCTCCTTGTGGGATGTCCTGTCCCGCGGAGCTCTCCTAGCCATGGATGAGAAGTAAGTTGTTGCAGGCACTATCTGTTGTCCCTGCGGGAAAGGGAGTGGCGATTCCCTCTAGTGGAGAATGCCCCGAGCCCTTCTCCAGCACGGCTTTTATTGCACAGGGGTATGTGCAGGGGTATACAGTATGCAGGCAAAGCTCATTAGTCAATGTCTAAAGGCCATAGTCACAGAAAACAGATATTATCAATAGATAACAATTGAGGAAACACAGAGATCTGCCTCAATTCAGTCTGTTAGATATGCTGACGCCCAAAGGTTGTTAAACTGTAGTTCTGAGATTAGGAGTTCATTCCCTTAGGCTTTGGATTTAAACATCTGGTTTATAGCAATAGGGCTATACAAAGCAAAGTGAGCCTCAAGGGGTATAATGCATTCTTTAGGCGTGATCTTCCATGGAAACCCTCGGGGCTAGTATCAGGTCATGCCTGCCTCCTGCATTTCCGGCGTTCCAGTGGAGACTTACAGGCCTCTTTCAAGGCCTCACTTGTGCTAAGGTACAGTCTCTGATACCACACAAGGCGGCTCCCAACATCTCCTAACCTCCCTTTCATATTATTCATTTCTTTATTTCTCCTTGTTGCATTCTGGGCTAATTTCTCAGCAGTCAGTGACAATACATTATTTCTTTTACTGTCCTTGGTCTAGTGTTTATGTTTCAAGTTTTTCTTACTTCAGTGATTCTTTTATTTTCAAAATTTGTAATAAAAAAGTTTCAACTGCCTATTGATTTTTGCTAAAGTTCAGGCCTTCTTGGCTGACCTCTTTCCTCATCAGATCACCAGGTGTTCAGGGGTCCACCTGCCTAATGACTTGCCCTCAGATTGGCTTTCCGAGGTGCTCTAGACTCCCAGAATCCCTGTCGTGCCTTTCTTCCAGTCAGCATATATGTCCCCCACCTTGTGCTGACTCTCAACTCAGGACCCCATGCCACCTGGGTGCTGAAGGAGCCTCAAATATGTGAACGAGACCTTTTTGTTTGACCATGGTTCTCTGCCGTCCTGACCATTCTGGGTTCAGACTGGATTCTTAACCCTACCTCATAGGGAATTGGGTAAGAACCCATCTGCCTTGGAAATCCCTGTGCCTTTATCTTAGTCACCTCATAATTCCTATCAGCCTGCTAGAATATTGAAATGGAGATCAACCATGTACATCCTCAAGCTTTGTTTCCCCCTTTTCTTGTTCTTATTCTTCACAATCCTTTGGGATAGAAAACTATGGACTTCTCTTTTTATCCCTTCATACCATGCCCTCCTTGCTATCTCCAGCCTCATGGCCAAATGTTAGTGTTAGACAGGGTGTGAGGTAAGATAGCCTGAAATGGTTGGTCTTTCTGGATAGTGTACCTGTTAACCTGTGCCACAGAAATAGGCAACAAGGTTGCAGGGACTCTGGATGTAAGGGGATGTGCTCAAGTCCAAGGCTCTGTTGAACGTAATTTTATATTTGATAATTCAGGGGACTTGTTAAGAGCTTATATCTTTTGTTGTGTAACATCCATATAATAATTTGCATTCTATGAAATGCTGTCCCCAACATCTCACCTTGATCACAAACATGCCCCTTTGAATTACATGTCATTATCATCCGTCATTCACAGGCAAAGAGACAGCCATGGTGATCAAGGTGCTGCCCTAGTTCACACAGCTCCTGGGTAGAAAGCCAAGATGTAAGCCCATGTCCTGGCCTGCACTGGTGCCACAGTACCGTACTGATCCCAGGGAAAGATTAGTTGGGTTGTTCCTGACTGTAAACTTGTTACACACTTGTTAACAGAAAGCCCCTGTGGAGAGACTGCCAGAGAAACAAGCTTTGCCTAGAGTTGCAGTTCTTTACATCTCTAGTCTATGTTTATTCATCTGAAACCATCAATATTTTCAGTTATACCTGCTTTTTTATGTGGCATCTTTTCAAGTTTCTCTTTTTCAATAAGTTGCATCCAAGTCAAACATTAAGCCCATGTCTACAGAGTAATCTCTCAGTCATACTGCTGTCACTAATCCACTGCATGGAAGAATATTGAAAATAATGTCATTAAATCCTTTTTTTATTTTTTAATGTCATTTAACATCAGTAACAGCTATGTGCTGCTTCTTTAAATGCCTGTTAGTAATGGGTAGAGGGTGCTCCAGGTGAATCTACTGAGGCCTGGCAGGTAGGAAAGACACCCAGCACTCCTTGACAACAGAGGGTCTGGTTTGTGGCCAGAAGGGGGGTCGAGTTTGTAGTTAAGAAGTGAGCACAGGCAAATGGCCCATCTAGGGGTTGTCTTCGTATGGTCAGACTTTTCAAGATTACGCCCTCTCTAATTCAGCTGAGTGAGCACTAGATCTGTGAACCAGACGATCCTATGCAAGAGAGTGGAGAACAGAAAAGAGAAGTTGTGTTCCCCTTCATGAGAAAGAAGGTTCCATGGAGGAGGGGAAAGAGTTGATTTGGGAAGCAGAAGAGAACTCCATGGATCTGGGAAGTTCTAGAGAGCGGTGAACTGGGTAACAGGAAACCCAAAGATGAAGAGAAGGTTTGCTGTGTCCTTCGACTTGAAGAAAAGCTTCTGTCTTTCTCAAAGACTTTATATACTCTGATCTGTGTTTTACATATTATTTTTATTGGTTTTCTTATTTTAACATTATTTTATGTGCACTTCTATGTAGTCACATAGCCTATTTTTAGTCCCATTGCACTAATAGTTACATAGTTTACTTAAATATTTCCAGTAAGTCATTTCTAGTTATTGTACATTAGAAACAGTACAAATAACTGTATTTTTACAGAGTCTTCCTTTGAGTCTTGTTCTAAAATTGGAATTTCTGGGTCATTAAATGATTAGTCCTGTGTGTCTTTTTCATATTGCCAGGTTGTTGTTTGAAAATATTAATGTTGATTTACAGTGTCACCTGCCCCACCAAACAGTGGGTTTTATGGTCTTATATTATTTTCTCATTTTATCAGATAAGGCATTATCACACAGATGTTTTATTTTGCTAAGGCAAACATTGTGCCCAACATTGGTTTGCTAATTGTATTCTTTCCTTATGGGAATTCTATTCATATCTTGTGTTAAATAGCTCAATTTTCTAATTAGTTTAATTGTTTTAATCTTACTTATTATCTTTAGCCAATAAAATATATTGGGGTAATTGGTATGTCATGTAAATCTAAGTATATTCTCCCCATTGTATGCAAGCCCGTAAAAGAGGCAGGTTTGAGCTGCCAGGAGAGTGGGTAGGTGCCGCTCAGGGGCTGGATTACAATCTGGGAACAAATTAGCTGGGCTGGCGGGGCTCAGAGCTGGCCTGTGAGGCTGGGAGTGTGGTAGAGGGGCTGAAGTTGATAATGGGAAAATAACGGTAAATATCAATACCAATATCTTGGTCAGGTCATACCAAGAAATGGGCTGAAATAAAAGCCAGGCAACCATGGAGTGAAAATATGCTTTTGCAATTGCTTGGGCTTTTCTACCATTTTGCCCTCTTACCTCAGAGCATCAAAACGACTGGAACATGCGGGTGGATCCCTGACACTGACTGCTGGGTTCCTGTTCTTTCAGCCACGTGGAATTGCCAAAGAACAGAAACCACTCAGGGTGAATGTGCATTGAGCACAGGGACTGAGCAGTTCTGGCGCCACTCCTGGTTTAAAAGGAGAACAGTTCTGCTCATAAGTGCAGTGTGTGTGTGCATGTATAAAACATTCTCTCTTACAAACTTACTTTTTCTCCACAAAATATTTGTTGGTTTATGTGGTCCAGAGAATTTAAATAGCTTTTTTAAAAAAAATCCCCCCAAATGTGTGTTTTCCAGTATAAATACAATTCACTGAAATATTTTTTTTCTTAGTCTCCAGAGAATACAGAGGGCAAGGATGGATCCAAAGTAACTAAACAGGAGGTAAGTGTATCTTTGACATCCTGTATTTAATTATTCAACTGAAATTTTTAATATTGTTATGATTATCTGCATCTGAATGAGTACTATTTTTATACAAGACTGTTGAGAGTACACAAGCCAGAAATAAAAATGTCACTGTGTGGTGGTCCTCCTGACCTAGGGTCTGTTTCAGTCAGGTTCACAGGTGAGGCATTTTCTGCTTACTATGTTGTTTGTGTTTCCACCTGTCATTCCTGCTGTCTGTTAAAGCAGATACTGAGATTCCTTCAGGGCAAAAATTGAGATAATAGGTAAATTCATCACGGAGAACAGTCAGCCTTTCACAGCAAGAAAATGCAAGGCTGCTGATTTAATGAATTCTCTGCTCCTGCAAGTGAATTAATATACTTTTTAGGTTCTGAATATTTGCCTAAGAGGAGTCATCTCCAAAGTCAAAAACTATGGAAGATACTCAAGATGTCAAAATATTAAAGTTGGGTTTTTTAAATCAGAAAAATTCTTAGGGCTTAGGATAATTAATCAGGCAATAATTCAAAGAAGCTCTGTATTAAAATACATAAACCTCCAAAAAACTAGGCACTTGAAAGAGATGCTTGCATTTGACCCTCTGTGGTAATATCATAATCTTCTAAAGGGAGATGGATGAAAAAGTAGCAAGTGAGATGGTAACTATGGTGACAGCCATTCACTTTTGCAGTGTACAGTGTGTTGAAAAACTGCAGCTCTTACTGTTGAACTTATAAACTAAAACGGGTCTAGAGAGAGATAAAAACAATCTCTATTTACAGATTCTTTGGGTGATTCGTATTGTAGATAATAATTCAGAGGAGTTTATCATAATAGTAAAATCCCTACATAGGATTTGTACAAGGAAATTCATTCTGCCTAATGGGAAACCTTTAATAGAATCTATAAAGAAATAATTTATAAGCAAAACAAAACTGCCTATAACCAAGGCCCACCATCCATTCACTGGCCTTCAGTGTCTAACCGTTTGGGAGGTGAAGTTTGTGAATCAAAATCAAGTTACTGTACAAATGCTAGAACCAACCAAAAAGTGATGAATGTTTGAATTTCTTGAATATAGAAAAATACAATTTAGAACAGTTGGCTAAGTGTAATGAACCTTAATGTTTTTAGATTTGGGCACGAAATGCATTTGCATGTCTCCTTAGGGACTGCCATTGAAATTGACCTGTCAGTCAAAAAACCTCGAAACCATCACACACAATAGATCTTGGATAGTGAGAACAGTCATTCCAATCTTTCTTGACTAAAAGTAATCAGGCTGTTTATAATATATGTAAAAGAATACAGCTGTATCACACATATTGTTTTAGCGCCAGAATTTTTATGATCTATGTTACAGGCATACCTCATTTTATTGTGATTCACTTTATTGTGCTTTGCAGGTCTTGCATTTTTTTACAAATTGAAAGTTTGTGGCAACTGCAGAAGGCTTAGATCATGATTAGCATTTTTTAGTAATAAAGTATTTTTTATTAAGGTATGTACTTTGTTTTTATAGGCATGATGCTATTAATAGACTGCAGTATAGTGTAAACACCACTTTTATATGTACTGAGAAACTGAAAAATTCGTGTGACTCACTTTATTACTATATTCACTTTATTGAGGTGTTCTGAAAGGCATGTCTGCATTTTTTAGTTCTTATTATTTTTAATATTTTACTTTATATTATTATATGGATTATATTATTGTGAACAAAAATCTTTTCTAGATAAGACTCTACCTGTCAATTTAAACCCAAAATCGAAACTCACGATATTCCTTCAGGACATCAACACAATAATTTGAAAAGTGAGGTCAGTGGGTTAGCTGGTGGTTTAGGGTAAGAACTGTCAGACACTGTATCGATCGACTTCTACCACCAATGAATCAGTTGAATCTCCTAGTTTTGCCATTGATGGTGCACAGCCTTGACTACAGCGAAGATGTCACAAAGAATTTGAAAAGCTTCCGTACCTGCTGTGATATTTGAAGGGTGTGGTACAGAGTTTAGTATTGGGGAAAAAATGACCAAAACAATATATTACAATCACCACACTTAGCAGTTTACAAAGCCCTTTCACGTGCGTTATTTTATCTGACCCTTACAGTAACCCTGAAATGAGGGCAAAGCAGATTCATTCCTTGACAGAAACATATGGAGCAACTGCAATGCACCAAGCACTGTTCCAGGCTCTGCTAGAGTCCGCAGTGAGCACAGGCAAAAGTCTCTGCCCTCACGGTGCCTCCATTTTAGCAGGGAAGGGAGAGAGAGTCACATAAAATAATCAGATATTTGCTGTAAAGAAAAAGAACACAAAGAAAAGGAATAGTGAATGTCGAGGAAGTACTGTGCTTGAAAGTAGACAGATGTTATTATCTTCATGTCCACCCTCAGAGACATACATGATTTTCTCCTGCGTCACACCTTATAAATTGCAGAACCAGGAAAAATAACTGAATGTCCTGATTCAGAGTTCTCTGTCCTCTTGCCCATTTTGTGGTAATCATAAAAACCTGATTATCCAGTGCTTTTTCTCTACCAAGGCTCTGATTTACATCTTTCCCTACCTCCCAGTTTTGCAAAGAAAGTCATTTCTATTTAGTTCCTCATTTCTGCTTAGGAATTAAAAGAGGCTTGAATTTGGGGGTTTGTTTGGAAGTAAGTACATGGTCAGGGTTAGGAGCATTAAGAAATAGTATAAAAATAAACATACTTCCAAATTCCAGTGGAATGACCCATGTGTTTCAAGCAGTATTCAGCAAAGTCCAGTCATTCTACTTGAATCTAGCTATCTCTATCCCTGTGAACTTTATCATAGCAAGATTAGACTTCTATGCCATTGTGTTTTTGCCTCCAGAACATAAAAGTAAAAGATTCCATGTTTTTCAGAGTAGCTTTCACCAGAATTTCCTCCATCCAGGGAATGATTAGCTAATCAGTAAATGCTTCATGAATAATTCCATTGTGCCCAGCACATACCTACCACAGTAACAGATCCTCACATTGTTTCTGTAACTTTCTTGGTGACCTGTCGTTCTAAACACCTTCCTTCTTTCCCTGAGAACCATTCTTTTGGCCACTTTTCCTGAGGATTTACATTCAAGAAATCGAGAGAAATTTTTACTATATTTATTTTCAGAGTGGTCCTGCCCAACAGCCTGAGTCTCAAATGAATACTGCAAACTCTGGTGGAAGAAAAAAATAGGAGTCTAGTCTATTTTGTATCTAATAAATATAGTCCAATCATTTACAGACTCGAGGGCTCTGAAATCTGATGAAGCCCTCCAGGACGGTGCACACACTTGCAATGGGTACCCAGTCCTGAGACTGAGGGAAAGCTTCATCTCAGCTTCCACTATTTACACTGAAAAAGAAAATCTCTTCTGAAGGTTACTAGAAAGGAAAATTGAAGAAAATTTCTTTTCTTTTTTTTTTTTTTGTAGCATAGAAAGAAGAAGAGCTGGTAAATTGTAGGCAGAAAGTCATAAAGTGATTTTACAGTAGAAGATGTGCTTTTTTGGAGCTTTGTTGCTTTAGACAGCCTAGAGAAGCAAATTTTGCTTTTGCATTAATTTCCTAGTCTTTGGATTTAGCAACTCGTGAGCTGGGCCCGAATGATAAAGTGGTAGTGAGTTCCTTGCATCACAACAGCCTTCAGGCCCCACAGAGCAGCGCTTTGGCTGCAGTGTCTCTTTTGAAACCCCTAAGGGCCTCTGACATCACCCTGCCTCTTCATATGTTTGGCTGTTCCCACTGGGAGGAAAGGAGCAAGAGCATGTGTTGGGGAATTTCTAACATGATTTGGCCTCACTTCAGTGTTTTTCAGGGCAGCTTGTTGGTGGATAGGGAGGCAGTCATGAGTAATGGTTAATATATTTGGCCCCTTTCCAGGCCCCAAAATGAATAGTGCCGGAGTATAGGTATACCTTGGAGATATTGAGGGTTTGGTTCTAGACCACCACAATAACACAAATATCACAATAAAGTCACCTGAATTGTTTTGTTTACCAGTACATATGAAAGTTATATTAACACTATACTGTAGTGTATTAAGTGTGCAATAACATTATGTCTAAAAAGCAATGTATATATATAACTGAATTGAAAAAGACTTTATTGCTAAAATATGCTAACTATCCCTGGAGTCTTCAGCAGGTCATAATCTTTTTGCTGGTGGAAGGTCTTGCCTTGCTGTTGATGAAAACACAGTCATCTGTCAAGTGCGCTAAAATGAGGTAGTGACCTTAGCACCTCTACCGGGTTTGCACTCACTGTGCATTTCTGGTGCTTACCCATTCTGTTCAGCTCCACATTTATTGCGGGGCCCTAGTCAGCATTGGAACTATAGGAATTGAGGGGCACAGCCATGAGACGGATGAGGGGAACTAGGAAGTAAGGCCAACATGGTTCATGAAAGTGACACCAACTGGAGAGGGACTCAGATAAGGTCTGTTCAGTGCCTCTTTGGCATAGAGTCTGCCACTTTTCCTCTCAAAGAGTCTCTTTCTGAGCACACTAATGCTGCCTGCACTTTGCTTGTGAGATGGTGTGGGTAGTTCTTGAGGCTGCACAGAAGCGTCAAAGCTAGCTCTATTTGGAAGTTCTTGGGTACTCACTGCTCCCCTGGCTCTGACTCTGCGATGAAGACACACAAGGCACCTACCTGCTGCCCTGTTTAACTTGATAATGTTGCCTTTTCTTCAGTGATACCCAGTTCCTAAAACTAACCATCCTGAGAAAGGCATCACCGAGTTTGGGTTCTGGCTCCCAGTGACTTGTGGTGCATATTCATGCTAATCCTGACAGACGCGGCATCCCTGTGGAGTGTCTGATGCAGGCACTTCTCTGCATTGTGTGCCGAGCAGTACCTTTTTCCCTCTGCAGTGAATAAAATATCACAGCCACTGCTTACCTTGCAGGCTCCTCGTCTCAGCACATGCTGCTAGCTGGCCTTACATCCAGCTCTGGTCTTTCCCTGAGAACCCAGGGTTAAAATTATTCACGAAGGTGCTAGCCCTTCATTTCCTTCTGTAGTTTAAAGAAAGATGAGGTTAGCTTCCTGTGGCTATGTTCAGCAAGAAATTTCTTAGATTGGAGATGGCAAGAAAGATTTCTTTCCTTTTGGCCTGACCGGCTGACCTAAACCGACTGAAGCATCGCTTTAAGAACTTCATGATTCCTTGCACTCATGGTATGGGCTGTTACTGACCATTTAGGTTGACCCCTTAACAAAATTATTCAAAACATTTAAGCTATTGTAATGAGGCAAAGTATGGATAAGGCAGCAAGAATAAGGGAAAAGTTTGAGTTCATTTTTTGAATGAATGGTGTTGAGTATCTACAATGTGTTCGATGGCATACTACTCCTCTGGAGTTAGAGCAGTGAATAAAACAGACAAAAAGTATGGAGTATTTACTTCTGGGACATTTTTAAAGAAAGGCAATTGTACTCTTAGAATGTGAAGTCCATTGGGGAGCCATCTTTTGCTGCTGGTAAGTAGAATGCCAGTTCTGTGTGCTTATTTCTGAAATGCCTAGAAGAGTTCCGTTATTTTAAATTTTCTTTGCCATCTCATTTACTAACCTGCACCATCACTGAAGAAGAAAAGATTTCTTGGAAAACCTCAATCTCAACATAGTTTCTCTCTAAATTCTCTAAACTACCAAATTACAAGAAAAGATTAGTGAACTTTTTACTCTATTTAAATTTTTTAACATATGCATTTATTTACTGGAGAAATAAATGTGTTTATTTTGTAACAGGTAAAAGGAAATGTTTCTCATTAACTGCCTAAGACTTGTAGTCATTCCCTTTTCTAACAAGGCAGGGAACTCCTGCTCTTTTGATTTCTACACAATTATGCAACTTTCTTGAATTAACTATAAGCTTTAGTTCCAATTGTAAGGAACAAAAGTCAGACTGGAAACTAGTTCTTAAATAGCATTTCAATGTTCCCACTGTCAGTTTTTTCACAAAAGCAGAGATTATGGTTTGGAGCCTGAATTCATCTTCCTTTTCTTTCCCTGGTCGCCACACCCTTAACTGGGAGAGGCCACTTCTTTGAACAGAGTGCCTGCACCTCTTCAGAAGCACTTATTCTTAAACGTTAGGTGCCCGGGGTTACTTAGGGTGTTTCACTGTACTCACCTGGAGAGGGTGATGGGAATCAGACGTTATATTCTCTCAACAAATATATTAAGAAAGAATTTTTAAAAATTCAACTTGGAAGCCCTGGCTGGTGTAGCTCAGTGGATTGAGCGCGGGCTGCGAACCAGGCATCGCAGGTTCGATTCCCAGTCAGGGCACATGCCTAGGTTGCAGGCCATGTCTCCCGGCAACCGCACATTGACGTTTCTCTCTCTCTCTCCCTCCCTTCCCTCTCTAAAAATAAATAAATAAAATCTTTAAAAAAAAAATTCAACTTGGTTGTATATAATCACCACAAAATATGTATTTTTCCATTTTCTTTATAGCCCCCAAGACGGTCTGCCAGATTGTCAGCGGTGAGTACTTTAGAACCTTTGGTGTTAGTTTTCGTGAGTACATGTTCCCACTGTCCAGAGAGAAGCAGCAGAAGGAAGATTAGTGTTTCCCTTGAGGGTTTTTTTGTTTGTTTGTTTTTTGGATGTTACATGGTCACAAAATATAGCAAATGTGACCATTGTTGCCAAGCAGTCCCCTTGATCAGATGTGTCAGTGAAAACCAGTGGCCATCCCATTACCAAGACTATAAAGCACAGAAGTACATTAAGCAAACTCATAGCCTTCCCATTGTACTTGTGATGTGTTAAAGTGGACAAGAGTTCTGATTCTCTGTCTATAACTCATACTTCAGAATCTTCTGAAAGTTCTCTGACTCCATATGCTTGAGCTTCATTTCACAACTAGAAAATTTTTGAAAAAAGTAATGGTTCCACTTTGCCACTTGGAGTCTCCCCTGGTGGGCCAGGCCCAGGCAAGAGATGAGGGTTAGATCATGAAAGTGGAGATGGGCAGGTGTATCATGTCTTGGTGATGAGTGTGCTCCCGCTCTTGTGACCACACTGAGCTCCTGGCTGGCTGTTGTGTTCCTTCCTACTGCCCTGCTGAGTGATGTCCAGTCTTCATTCTGCCAACACAGGTCAGTCTGGCTGTCTGGTGGAGGCTTTGGGTAAAAATGCCAGCAGCCCACTGCCCACTGAGATATAACAGAAAGGCATGGACCTCTCGGCTGACAACCGATACCCTATTCTAGATAGTACAGGAGCTGCAAGCTCCTTTGGCCTTTGGGGAAGCATGGATTTCATCCTCAGCCAACACCCAGGCCTGGCACACATCATGAAATCGAAACAGAAATGAATTTTAGGACCAGCCACAAGTTTAGAAGTATAACTGGGTTTAAGTTGAGTGAGCCAGTGTTTCCCGTGAGTCCCAACCTAAGGAGGTGATATCAGAGTCACCAGGAAGATTAAGAGCAGGGAGGTGCACTGGTGTGTGTACACAGTAAATCCAGATTCTCCCCAAAGCCCTCAGATGGTGCGCTCTAATAAAACTTTCACCAGGGTTCAGAAGTTAGTTTTAACTCTTTTTAGGCTTAACTATAGGTTTTACTGAAAGCCATTGTGTTCCATGGATCTCTAGTCCATTAGGGGGATGGACCTTATAAGTCAAATACTCCTCAAATTTTAAAACAAAGCTTTTCCTGAGCACCAGGAAAGCCTTTTCCAGCAACATAAGCATCTTCCCCTGAGGTCATTGCCTATAGTGCTGACTCAGAGCCTCCTCAGAGGCCGGTGGGATCACAGGCTGTGAAACATCATCTCCTGTCCTATCAGAACACTTGAATCCTGAGTCGGAGGGGAAAGAGCAGTCTTACAGTAATAATATAAAAGGAAATTATTTGCTGTAACCTGAGAAAATAAGCATATGTTAATACACTATATCAAAGCTCAAAATAAAACTTTAAAAATCCTGAAAATTTTGCAGCCATGCAAGCTGGTGTGATTGGGGAGCAGACTGCAGATCTGGAGTGGCAAGGTTAATAGACGCATTCCTTGCTTTTCAAGCTCAGTTTTCTTTTTCTGTTTGAAAGGTCATGTGTAACAGCCAGTCTTCAGGTATTGAACTGGCAACAATGTTACTTTATGCCCCTGATGAAAAGGGCCAGATTCAATATGAATCTGAAACACCTAGAGGCTTTGGGGAAAAACACGTATTTTTCTCCACAGGGCAGAACCTGGCCAGTGTTTTCTATTTAAAAACCATTCTCCCCTACTGTCAGGAGAGATGTACACTTATTTTTTCCTAGCTCCGTGACAGAAATATTTGCCCTATAGCTATGGAAAACCATCCTTCCCAGCGTCCCAATGTCCCACCTGTCTCAGTGCTCAGTGCCCTGGGAAGTGGGCCAGGACCACAGCCCTGTGTGGAGGGTACTGTGGCCACAGGGCAGGCTGGCACTGCTCACAGGAATGGGCAGGAGAACTATGCAAGGCAATGGAAAACATAGTTGTCTAGTGGATTCTTTGGCTACAGAATCTGTGGAAAATCTTAAACTTTTGGGGGCTGACAGTGAATGTTTTGTCATTATAATCATGTTCTTAATAGAGAGCTCTAAGGACAAAATGAGCCCAGCACCAGGGTGGGTGAGAGATTCTTCTCACCTTGAGCTGACATTGGAGATGATGAAAGTAGGAAGACAGTTGGCTCCAGAACTTGAAAGCAACATCAGAGGTGGAAGGATTTGGAAATGATTTTGAAGTGCTTCACAGGCAGCAGTCTTCATTACTGGATGGGCTTTGCCTGTGATTGTGCTGTGACTTCTCCACTGTTGGGAAGGCTAGTGTGACCGAATTCATTGAGTCATTTGGCCGAGAGCCTGAGTCATCCCTCTTGCTGCCACGCTGTGATAAAAGGAAATGCAGAGGCATCAGAGATAGAAGCCTAAACCTGTTCCCGGAGAGTTATTCTGGACCTGGGAATAATGAGTCAGCTTTTAAATCTCACCTGCCGTTCACTTGAGAACCAAGGATGAAAATAGTTATGAAGTGTAGAGATCTGTATGCCGTTATAGGATGCTGAACATAAAATGAAATACTTTCAAATGAACAAAATCATAGTCAAGGTGGACTGTTGTCTTTGTAGCCTTTTTGTGTTTTCAGTGCTGAGGGCTGTCTTTGTCTGTATTTGTATAATTTATTTTATTGTTACAGAAACCTGCTCCACCAAAACCTGAACCTAAACCAAGAAAAACATCTGCTAAGGTAAGAGGTGCTCCCACCCCCACTTTGTCTTTTTAAACAATGAATAAATTACAATATCATATCCAAAAGTCATCCAAGGAAAGATCACATTTAATGATTCAGGCTAAATGTGCTGTCTAGAAGGCTGTTACCCTGCTACAGGCTTTCTCAAAAGGCATGAAGCACAGCTTTATGCTTTCCCACGGATGTGCTTTCCATTTGGTCAATAAAATGAAGAAAGTCAGAGCATGTTGCTCTGAGAAGCCTCATGTCCAAGCGGTGGGAGGTCGCTTCCTGGGGAACACGCTGTTCACACTGTACTCAGAAGGGGTAAGCCGTGGGCGACACTGGTGCCAGCAGCTCGAGGACTTGGGGAAGGGACTTCTGACTTCATGTCACTGGTCTTAATAGGCCTGTCCGATAACTAATAATAATCACATAATAATACTAACAAATAATTTATATCAGCAAAAACTTATATGACCTTTTTACTATGCCAGACCCTGTTCTGATTGTTTTTCTCACATAACCTCACAATTCCCTTGTGAATTGTTTGCGATTATGTGAGTTGGTGATTCTGAAGCAGCTCTCACTTCTGTAGCATGGTCTTAAAATTATGATCTGGGTCTTCATTTTCAATTTGTCTCTCAGCTTTCTAGTCGACTGCTCAAGCCCATGTCCCCACACGAAGTGTCTCACTTGCTGGGTTCTCCCCGGCTTCTGCCTCATCCTTCACCAACAGCTGCTGTTCTCTCTGCTTCTCACTTCACCAAGAGAGGAGGCTCACCGAACACATACATGAGGGGAATCATCGTATTTTCCCAGAAGGGAAGGTCCAGTGCACTCTCTAAACAGCCTGTTACATTTCAGAGACTCAGTAGAACTCAGCTGATTCCCAGCAAAATTAGGTTTCCCCTACAAGCCACCACGTTGGCCCTGGCTTGTGTTTAAACGGAGGCTGACTGATCTTAGCTAACATCACACCATGTCTAACATACTTTGTGCTCTGATCCTCTGTTAGAAAGAACCTGGAACAAAGATTAACAAAGGTGCTAAATCGAAGAAGGAGGAGAAGCAGGAAGCTGGAAAGGAAGGTACTGCACCATCTGAAAATGGTGAAACTAAAGTTGAAGAGGTACTTTGCATAAATACCTCCCACTGATTGAATCAGTGTCTTAAGAAATTGCTGGATCCTTCAGCTGCTGATAGCATGTTCTTAATGTCTCTTTTCATTGCCTGTAATGTTATTGCAGATCTACATCTCTCGCTCAACTGTTAGTGTCTCAACCTCCAGAGGTACCCCACCCAGCACACTGTCAGTAAAAGGGCAGATTGAAACAGTGAGAGTTAAGGGTACAGTAGAAAATTCTGCATGTTTGCAGTGACTAGAATCAGATAGTGTTGTGGTGGTGTTTATTATGAACAGTGGGAGCTTGCAGCAAAAGCTTCTGTGGCTGTTTCAAAAGCAGAAAGCAGTAAATATAGCGAAGTGTTTGTGTCATATATATACCTGCCTTGTCTGTTTTACACCCAGAGTTGAAATAGGTTTTCCAGTAGAGCTGCTAAAAAACAGGTGTTTTAAAGTGTGTGTGTTGGTGGGGTGAATTTTTATTTGGCTTATAATAGTTTTAATAGTAACCGTATCTCTTTTTTTCCTTTCTTTCTCACAGGCACAGAAAACTGAATCTGTAGATAACGAGGGAGAGTGAATTGTCATGACAAATTGGGGTTGATTTTATGTACCTCTTGGGACAACTTTTAAAAGCTATTTTTACCAAGTATTTTGTAAATGCTAATTTTTTTAGAACTCTACTAGTTGGCATACAAAACTATATAAGAATGGACATTTTACCTTCTCATAATCAAATCTTTTTGGAAATTTCCATCATCCTCAAGTAAAGTAAATTTACTATTGGAAGCTGTGTGTAAAATTGATTCAGCATTCCATGCATTTGCTTTAAAATTTTAGTCCTGTGCATACTGTGGTGTTTTTACTGTGCATATTTGAATTTTTCATGCAGTTTTCTAGAGCAATAATCAGTGGTGCTTTTGTACCTAGGTTTATGTGATTTTAATGAAACATGGATAGTTGTGGCCACCTGCTGACTATTTGTGGTTTAAAATAAAAGGTTTTCTTGCTTGCAGAATACCTGCCTCCTAGTAGTGTTTTTACTAAATTTAGACAGCATTTTATTTTATTGTTGCAGAAGATGTAAAGAATTTCAGCAGTCTGTGCCATGATGGTATCGCTGATAAGTCAAATACAATTGTTTCTTAATTTTCTGGCATTTAAAAATGTTATTAATAAAGTCATCTGTGAGTGCTAGTGGAGAATTACACCTAATATACTTCATACCAGAAGTGGCCCACAAGGATTACCACATATAAAACAATAAAAACCTCTTTTTTGAAGTCTTTATAAACAGTGTTCTGCTAAACCAGAACTAGTGAAAAACCATAAACCTTGAAAATTTCCCACTTTCAAAATAATACTGAGTCAGATTGGTACTAAAACACTTTCTCATTTGTTGAGGACTTAACAGCTTTGAAAACTTGACCCAACATGACCACACTTCAGCCTTGAGTCAGCCTGAGAAAGCAGTTGGCATAGGTGTTATTAGAAGGCCTTCCTAGGCTAAGAAATGGGGACGTGAAGAATATGTGACTTGCTTCAGGCCCACAAGGAGAAGAAAAAACAGAGCTTGAGCCTGATCTTTTGAATTTTATACACAGTGTCTATCTTAGTCTGTTCAAGCTGCTGTAACAAAGTGTCACAGACTGGGTAACTCATGAACAACAGAAATTTCTTTCTCACAGTTCTGGAGGCTGCAAGTCTGAGATCAGGATGCCATTCAGCCAGGTGAGGGCCTGCTTCCAGGTCACAGACTTCCTATTGTGTCCTCAGATTGCAGAAGGAGCTAGGGAGCTCTCTGGGACCTCTTTTATATGGGCACTGACCCCATTCATGCAAGTTCCACCCTCCTGACTTAGGCACCTCCCAAAAGCCTCGCTTTTAATATCACCATGTTTGGATGGTAAGATTTCTATGTGAACGTTGGAGAGACATTCAGACCATAGTAATGTCCTTCTGTTTCTGGAAAGATATAGCTGTGCTAGGAACAGAGGAACTATCTTATGAATGTAATTTTTTTTTTCTTGTTTACATTCCTGAGAAGTTTGGTAACTGCATGAATACCTAGGAAAGCTAAATTCTGGGGATTCCTCTTAGGTGAAGACTTGAATTTTTAAGATGGTGAATAGTGCCTGTGCTGCTTAGGGACATTCGCAAAAAGGCTGTTGTTCCTCAGGGCCTTAGATGCTTTTCTTTTGTGATTATCAACCAAAACGGGGTCCCTCCATCATTTTTATATTTTGTGTCATTGTCCCTAGTCTGTCATTAATCTACTGCAGGTAACAACCATTTTATACAGAATAATCTCATTCAAAGTTTACTTGGCTTCTGATTCAGAGGTGTACCTTAATTCATGAGTGTTAGATATGCTGAAAACCACTTTTACCCCAAAGAAAAAATAACTGGTATCCTGTGAACACTTTATAAAATTGTCTTCAACACTTTTTAGTACAGAGTTGAAGTACACTGCTGGCTAGCTTCCAATTCAGAAGCAGAATATAAACTCTCTAGATTTACTTTTTTAAAAATTATGAAGGTGCCTTTGCTGGTGTTGCTCTGTTGATTGGAGCATCATCCTATAACTGAAGGGCTGTGGTTCAATTCCTAGTCGGGACACATGCTTAGGTTGTGGGTTCGATACCCAGTCTGGGCATATGATCCCCAGTTCAAGTGCGTACGGGAGGCAGCCAGTCAATGTTTCTCTTCCGCATCCATGTTTCTCTTCCTTTCTCTCTCCCTCTCCCTCTGAAAGCAATGAAAAAATGTCCTTGGGTGAGGATAAAAAAAATTATAAAGGTGCTATAGGTGATTTTTTTAAAATATCAAACACTACGATAATATATAAAGGAAAAACTTAAAGTTCTCCCCCTCATTCCTGAGCTCCAGAGATAATCATTGCACACCATTTTCTCTATGACTATGAATATGTGTGTATATATGCACAAACATACACATACTTTTTAAAGGAAGGAAATATACAGCCTATTTAGAATTTACTCAGCCAATAAAATATAATTGGAGACAGATTACTTAAAATATTGCAATGCTGCCATTAATACTGCAGTAAACATTCTAATAAACAAAGCGTTGCCTACCTACATATTTCTACTCAAATAATTTTCTAGCAATGGGATATCTGAAGTGGAATGTCAGAAGGAATGTACATGGTAATAGTAATCAAAGTCACTATTTAAAGCCCTGTAATAAGTACTTTACATAAATTAATTTGGGAGAAAATTTGTGAGTTCTTCAATGATTTTAACATAATGTTCCCATCCCCTAATAAAAATATGCCCAGCCTTGGCTGGCGGGCTCAGTTGGTTGGAGTATTGTCCCATAACCAAAGGGTTGTGGGCTTGACTCCCTGTCCGGACACATGCATAGGTTGCTGGTTCAATCCCTGATTGGTCGAGGTGCATACAATCCCTGGTCTGGGTGCACAGGTGAGGCAGCCAATCGATGTTTCCCTCTCCCTCTCTCTGTCTCTAAAAGCAATGAAAAAATGTCCCCAGGTGAGGATTTTTTTAAAAGCCCAATTTTACAATGTCAATTAGAGGTTCAAGTTCATTTAAAACTGCACAGAGATTATACATCTCTCCTTTGTGGGAGAAAACAGTCTTTGAAAGCTAAGGTTTAAGATGATATCTGCATGTAAATTTCATAACTTTGAATGGTTTCTTAGGTATGACACCAAAAGTAAAAACAACCAAATAAAATACAGATAAATTAGACAACATCAAGATTAAAAACTTTAACAAAGAGACAACCCACAGAATGGGATGAACTATTTGCAAATCATATCTGATAAGGGTCTCGTATCCATAATATATGACACTCTTAAAATTCAAAAATAAACAAAAAAATGTAATAGGCAAAAAAATTTCATAGACATTTCTTCAAAAACAGCCAATATGTAAATAAAGGGATGCTCAACATCATAAGTCATTAGGGAAATGCAAATCAAAACCATAATGAGATAACACTAGAATGAGTTATTTAAAAAAAGTGAAAAATGATGTATTGGAGAGGATGTGAAGAAATTGGAACCTTTGCTTATTGCTGGTGGGAATGCAAAATGGTGCAACCTATATAAAAAACAGTTTGAAAGCTCCTTAAAAAGTTAAATTTAGAATAACCATTCGACCCTGTAATCCCACCCTGAGATATATACCCAAGAGAACTGAATACATACGTTAATACAAAAACTTGTACATGAATGTCTATAGCAGCATTTTTATAATAGCCAAAAAGTGGAAAAGATCTAAACGTACATTAACTGATGATCAACATAATACAGTATATCCATATAGTGAAATATTATATAGTCATAAAAAGTAACGAAGTACTAACATATTATGGGGTCTTGCCAGAAAGTATCCAGCCATGTAGTATGACAAATAGAGACCTTTATGGAAGATACAAGAAATATTGTATGTAGCCCTGGCTGGCGTAGCTCAGTGGATTGAGTGCGGGCTGCGAACCAAATCATCGCAGGTTCGATTCCCAGTCAGGGCACATACCTGGGTTGCAGGCCACAACCCTCAGCAACCGCACATAGATGTTTCTCTCCCTCTTTCTCCCTCCCTTCACTCTCTAAAAATAAATAAATAAAATCTTTAAAAATATATATTGTATGTAGAACAATGACACCTTTGTTCCCTTCAAACTAAGCACCTTAGGACCTCACACAGTTCTCCCAATCACCATCAGGTGCCCCATCATATTTTCCTGAGTTTCATTGACAGTCTAGGACATTTTCCCTTTCAAAGGTGATTTTAGTTTGGGGAAAAGCCAGAAGTCAGAGGGCACCAAATCTGGGCTGAAGGGGGTCTGAGTCACCTGGGTGATTTGATGTTTCACCAAGAAACTGCGTTAAGAGGAGATGCATGAGTGGGTGTGTTGTGATGAAGCTGCCAATCACCAGTTGCCCATAGCTGAGGCCTTCTGAATTATTTGAATAGTTTCCCTGGATAAATATTCAAGCTTAATGCAAAATTTGATGCAGATTCGTTGCTCTACTTGCTCAGTCATTTTGAATGTGACGGTCACACAGTACACATGCACACTCAACAGTGTCTATTGCCCCCACTGACTAGTACAGTGAAGTTGTTATTGTTCACATGCACATTCCAGTCCACTCTCCTTGGCTGCCAGGTTACACTGATATCACACTAACAGTTCTCATTACATAAATGACTTCATTTTTTCCTGACACACTTCATAAGCTAGCACATGAATGAACCTTGAAAACATGCTAAGTGAAAGAAGGCAGTCACACAGACACACAAAAAAAAACATCATATGATTCCATGCATATGAGATATCCAAAATGGGCAAATTCATAGTGGCAGAAAGTAGATTTATGGTTGTCAGAGGCAGGGGAAAAGGGACAGTTGGCAGTGAATGGGTACAGAGTTTCTGTTTGGAGATGATAAAAAGGTTCTTGAATTAGTGGGGATGGTTGCACAAACTTACGAATATACTAAAAACATTTATGAAGCTACTGAAAGCACAGGACTTAGAGTCAGGAGGTCTGGGTTTAAATCTCAGCACTGTTTCTCACTAATTGTGTAAATGCAGACAGTTCATTTGACATCTGCCTCTTCATTTTCTCATCCTTATGATAGAAATGTCTGTTTGACGAAGCTGTTCAGATTGAATGAGGTAGTCACTGTGAAATCACCCAGTGCAGTGCCTAAGTGGAAAACAGGTTTTCCACAAATGCCAGTTGAACTGAAACTGGATGTTTATAAATGAGCTCTGTAGGAATGTTCTGATGAACATATACCATGTATGTTTGTCATAGACAGTTAGCCTCGGGTCAGTGTGTCCCCTTTAAACAGTGCAAAAGGAAGAGTTGTGCTTCATTAGGAAGGCAATATAGTGTAGTGGCTAAGCTTGTGAACTCTGTAACCATTCTGGCTGGATTCAAATCCTGTCTTTGTATGACCAAGGACAAGTTACTCAGTCTCTCTAAACTCCACATATCTTAGAGTACCCATCTATAAATGAAAATAAAAATAATACTTACTTTATAGGGTGTTATAAGTGTTAAATGGCATGAAGTAAGTGTTCAGGAGGTACTATTAGTCAAAACACGCACTGGTAAAATGTTAGCTCCTGAGGACAGGGACCATTGTCTCACTGTCCTTTGTTCTCTAGGGCCTGACACATCATAGAGGCCCAGTAAACATTTGCTGGACTGAACTGAATGTGGTCTTCAACAGGGAAGAACCAAGCTCAGGGTTGTGACCATTGCTACATCCATTTCCGAAGTAAACCAGCTGGACAGGGTAACACAAACGTATAAACCACAAATCTAGCCAATATTCCTGTAAGTTAATAAAAAAAATTAAACCATCATTATTTCATTTAGTTTATGTTTAAGCTAATGACTTTTAAAACACCAATACCATAACTTTAACAACACCTTGAAGTTTGTGTTTGGTACTATTCCTGTAATGATACCTGCTCAACCTGTGCAGTCACATTTTTAATTTAGACCCCATGTTACTTTCCTAAGAAAAATTATATTATGTTCTTCAATACCTTCCGATATCTGGGCCTAGGTTAATGGGTATCAGTGAGTTCCTCGAAACCACGTCATACAGATTCCCCTTTATAATATAGGACCCTCAAAGTTTTCTCACATTTATTAAATACCCCCAGTTATGAAGTTGTTACTCAAGTAGCTCTAAAAGTTAGAAAATATTTTCTTACTGTTGAGCCAAGAACCATCTCTTGTAGCTTCTAACTACAATTCACAGTTCTGCTGGAATCAGGGACATATAGAACTAATTGATTCTTCCCCCAGCTGTCCTTCAAACATATAAAAACACCTGTTACATTCCCTCAGAAACACCTCAGTTTCTCTTATCCATCCTTTAGATTATGGTGATAGTGTTACAGAACACAGGGGGGCCAAAGGCAATATACTATTACTGAAAGGAACCTCCCAGGTTTGTTATGTCCACCGCCTTATAGGAAAGACGTCTCTCAATGCCAGAGATTCGTAAAAAGGAAAGGAAATGTTTATATAATGCTGTACAGACTTAAAGTAGTGACCTAATGTCTTCATCAAAATCCCAAAGTGCCTTAAAACACCCACAAACACACACAGTCCTTCCTTCCCCCCCTTTGCCCAGTCTGGGGTACCATATCGCAGGAAAAGAAATAGAAGTCCATGGCTCAGGCAGCCCCCAGTTCTTCCCAGTAATCCATCTTGGCTGGTAGGCCTCCCTCGGTTCCTGGCACCATCAGCTGTGTATCGGGGATCTCTGCTAAAGCTGGGTGGTGGTTCCCTCTTCTAAAGCTGCAGGGGTCCCCACTCTGGCAAAGCTGCGTGGCTCTCTTACATGTCCACAGCCGCATGGTCCTCTTTTTGCAATGCCTGTGAGAAGGGGAGTCACCACTCTGCCAAAGCCAAGTTGTGGTTCTCTGCTAAAGCTGCATGGTGATTCTCACAGGACTTCAGGAGTCTCCACTCTACCAAAACCGTGTGATTCTCCCTCCAATGGCTACCCTGTCTGGGTGTAAATCCCTGGTACCAATCTTCCTCTGCAGCCCCATTTCCAACTCCTCCCACAATTGGCTACACTTGCCAGCACTCTCATATCCTTCCAGCTCCACTGGGCTGCCATCGTGAGTCTGGGCAGGTGTGGCCCCATGTCATGGAGCCAATCTCCAAGCTCCCACACAGGCCCTGTAACTCCGGGGACCTGCCCCCAGTTATGTCTTAGTGGGGAAGTTATTTCCATTCCGCTGGCTCAGAGGATGACCACAGCTATTTAACATAAGTATGTAACCAGTTAAAGGTTATAGATATATTAAAGGACCACACCAGAGGTTAGCTGCAAGGCTGTTTCTATGCAAAACAGCTCTCTATGGCCCTGCTCCATTTGTCCCTTCCCCCAACACACCTATTGTGGGGAGTGGTGAGGACATCCTATTATGTCCTGGACACCTTGAGTTCTGGACCCCATTCCAAATCCCTATTTGCTCCCCCACACTTGGCTGCACCCTGTTACAATAGGACATGGGTCTTTTCAAAATACAATGCATTTCCATAGCGTCATAAATTTTGATAGTTGAAAAATGGGCACAGAAGTTTTCAAAACAATCACAATAGCTTGAACTATATGAAATGCCTAGCTCATTGTCTGTTTTGAACCTTCAAAAACAGCAATTTCATGTGGCTCAACCTAGGCTTTCCTCAATTTTAACTCCTTTTGCAAATTTGATCAGTGTCTCTTCTGTGAGTTCATCCATCTCTAAAAAGCACGACTGTGGGGCTAAGAGCACTTCAGAATTGCACCGAAGTCTGTCTTCCAGTTTCACTCATTCATCAAATTGAACATCCAAATGCTGGGCATTGTGCAAGGCATTAGGGGCATAGTGGAGAGAGGGTCAGTGTTCCTGCTCTTATGGAGCTTCGAGTCTACTAAGAAGCCAACATTTATTTCTTGGTAACACTGATAAATGTGTATTTATAAAAGCCATCACTGAATCCTAACCTTTTCTACAGAAAACCCTTCATATACCTTTAATAGATTCCATTTTGAGAAAGATGTTAGCCACAAATAAACCTGCAGGAAACTAAATAAGTCAACTTATTGAATAGCACTTTTAAGTATTATTCACCGGGTTGCTGAACAGTACCAGTGAAACAAATGACAATTTGGCCTTTGCATAATGAATGTTTAGTTGTACTTTCAGGAAATAATTGGTCCTGAGTATTTCTTGGGGCTTTTACCCAGATGTCTTTGTGACTAGTAGAGTCCATTCTGTCACAAAAATGAGCTGTGAAATTTGAATGACTTGACAGTTAAAACAGAATTTGAGGGAAGGAGGTGATGGGAGGAAGGTGGCCTCAGATATGGGAATCACAGAACTGGGATACACCTTTGTGGGTGTCTTATGTCATTTCTTTCTTAGAATCGAGTCTCCTTTGAATTCCAAAAGAATTACTTTTTTTTTCCTGGGAAAATGTTGAGGTCTTCTAAGAGTAGGCTCTAAGTCAGGATAAGGTGATTTTAAAATATGCTTTCACTCTTGATAGAATTCAATTTGAGAAATGGGTAATGACTGGTACTCTTAAAAACTGGTTTACTCAGCACATTACAAAGTCCCACAAGCTGCATTTAACCAGCCACTATTAAGTGGCTACGTGTGTTATGAGTGTTACAGAAAGGAACCCATGGGAAGCCCAGATACTGTTACCAAAACAGGCCTCCTCCCTGGGGTCTTTCTGTACTAGCTTAGTCTTGCCTGCTGCCAGGTAGGAACTGTGGCTCTCAATGCCAGAGTTTGGTAAAAAGGAAAGGAACTATTTATTCAAAAGTTATACAGGTTTAGAATAATGGCAGAATGTCACTGTTAAATCTCAGAGTCCCTTTAAAACACCCACAAACACACACACACAGTGCTGCCTTCCCCCTTTGCCCAGTCAGGTGAGTCAGCGGTACCATATCTCAGGAAAAGGAATAGAAGTCCAAAGCTTAGCTGGACTCCTGGTTCCTCCCAGTAATCTGTGCTTGGCTAGGTAGGTCTCCCACAGTCTCCAGCACCATCAGCTATGTTGCTGCGATCTCCAGTTCTTAATCCAAAACCATGTGGCACCTCCTCACGGCCCACCAGTGGGAGTACTTTCACTTCTTTTCTTCCCGCATGGTCTCACATTGTCCACACACATAGTACTGCATTGCCTCTCCTCCCTCATGAAGGCCCACCTTTAGTTTAAATTGCAGTCTGGAACTCCCTCATAACCCTATTTCCAAGTCTCCCTACAATCGGCTACACCTGCCAAGACTTCCGTGGCTGCAACAGTTAGTCTGGGCAGGTGTGGCCCCTTAGTGTGGAGCGAACCATCTCCAAGCTCTCATGCAGTCACTGTAACTGGGGGAGCTGCCTCCCAGCTACATCATGGTCAAAGTCAGGCCCATCTCTCTAGCTAGCCTGCTGTTGATATGCAAAATAAGTCTCAATGGCCCTGCTCCATGTTTTCCATCCCCCCTGCCAGACTTTTGGGGAGAGATATCCTATATTCCTGGATACCCCCAAATTCTGGACCCATTAAAAATTGCCCTTTGGGAGGCCCTGCGGCCTCCTGCCTACACCCCATTATATGAGCACATTGCTGGAGAAGTAATAGAAACCCCAAGAATAGACACAAATTTTGGTTTTGTTCTTATAAGATAGGCCTTTGGCCATGTGCACTTCTGCTTTTTTTTTTTTTTTAACAGAAAGCTTAATACTGATCCATCAAAACTGAGACACAGTCAAGTCCTGAGTGTCTATAATGTGCCCAATGGTGGAGAAAAGCAAATGAGAACTTGACTGATACTCTCTGACACAATGAGTTGCTTTTCCTCTTGCATTCACATAACACATTTCTTGACCTAGATTTTGTACTTATTTTATTCTGTTTGATACTGTGTAATGATGTTTCCTTTTCTATTTCCTCAAGTACAATTTGAGCCTCTGTCGACGGGGAGTTCTTCATCCTTATATTCTTCGAAGTACTTACCTGGTGCCTGGTACATAGTGGTTACTCAATGAATAATTATTGAATGTTTAGGTGAACTCTGTAAGTCCAGGTTGTTCTCCCAACTATGGAAGTACTACTGACTTCTGAGGGAGGCGAAAGTAAAACATATAAAAGAGGAAAAAAGACTCTAGGGTACAAATGAAATGTTAAGTGTGTTCATTTCAGACTAAAGGATCTGAAAGACCAGAGAACAGAACCATCTTTAGCAGCTGGAGAAAGGTTTAATGGTGGCAAAGCACAAATACAGCCGATTCTAAAGGCAGTATTGTTACCAAACAAGGGACCAAAGGATGATATACAATTACCGAAAGGAACCCCCCAGGTTCGTTATGTCTGCCACCTTATAGGAAAGACGTCTCTCAATGCCAGAGATTCGTAAAAAGGAAAGGAAATGTTTATTTAATGCTGTACAGACTTAAAGTAGTGACCTAATGTCTTCATCAAAATCCCAAAGTGCCTTAAAACACCCACAAACACACACAGTCCTTCCTTCCCCCCCTTTGCCCAGTCTGGGGTACCATATCTCAGGAAAAGAAATAGAAGTCCATGGCTCAGGCAGCCCCCAGTTCTTCCCAGTAGTCCATCTCAGCTGGTAGGCCTCCCTCAGTTCCCGGCACAACAGCTGTGTCCCTGGGATCTCTGCTAAAGCTGGGTGGTGATTTCCCCTTCTAAAGCTGCAGGGATCCCCACTCTTGCAAAACCTTGATGTTCTCTCTCCACTGCCCCAGCCACGTGATCCTTTTGGCACAATGGCTGCAGAAGTCCCCACTCTGCCAAAACTTCGAGACTTTCCCTCTCATGGCTGCTGTGCCTGGGTTTAAATCCCCGGTGCCAATCTTCCTCTGCAGCCCCATTTCCAACTCCTCCCACAATTGGCTACACTTGCCAGCACTCTCATATCCTTCCAGCTCCACTGGGCTGCCATTGTGAGTCTGGGCAGGCGTGGCCCCATGTCATGGAGCCAATCTCCAAGCTCCCACACAGGCCCTGTAACTCCGGGACCTGCCCCCAGTTACATCTTGGTGGGGAAGTTATTTCCATTCCACTGGCTCAGAGCATGGCCACAGCTATTTAACATACCTATGCAACCAGTTAAAGGTTATAGATATGTTAAATGACCACACCAGAGGTTAGCTGCAAGGCTGTTGCTATGCAAAACAGCTCTCTATGGCCCTGCATCATTTGTCCCTTCCCCAAACCAACACCTGAAGAGGGGGTGGTGAGGACATCTTAATATTTCCTGGACACCCTGAGTTCTGGACCCCATTCCAAATCCCTATTTGGGGCTCCCCTCTTGGCTGCACCCTGTTACAGTATGAATGAGTCAAAAAGCAGCTGAAGGATCTGTCAGGCAAGGTAAGTCTTTGAGGGCTGGAGGAAGCATGTGGGGTCATCTTGTAAAACCATGTTTTAGATACCTGAGCAAATTGTTTCACTTTCGTGCTTCCATTTCTTTTATAAAATGATTGGGTTGGATGTCATTAATGGCTGGTAAAAACCTTTTTTAAATGCAACAGGATACCAGTAATTCTTTCTTGGAGGAGGGGGTGGCTCCAGGAGGGGCATGTGACCCACTCTCTTGGCTATTACCTCACCCTTTGAGGCAACTCCTAAGGGTCATTTGCTGAACCAATGGAACACAATTTGAAGACTTGTGAATCAGGGGACCCCCTAAAGGTTGGGGAGACAGAATGGCTCCTTCCAACTACCAATGTGTACAGGTTGTCCAGAAAGATGAGACACTATGCCTGGAGTAGAAAGTTGGTAGTGGGAAGCAGTGAGAGCAAACCGTGAACAAAATGCTGAGGACCATCCTGGCACACGGTGAGCCCTCAAGAAATGTTAAGTAAATGTGTGTGGGAATGTGATATTGTAGCGAGGAATGTGAAATCCACATGGTCTTAGAAGCCTTGAGTGCTGGTCACCAGTGTTTGGACTTAATTCAACAAGAAACACCGGGTCTCCCTGATTCTTCCCCAGGAGAGACAGGATGAGCATGATGTCCAGGGAAGAGGAGTCTGGCAACCAGCTGGACCCCTCAATTAACCTATGTTTTCCCTTTAATTAGAATGTAGTCTGGATATTGCACATTAGAGAATTACTGTTAGTTTTCTAACATACAATTATGATTATTTTTAGGAAATGTGTGCTGAAGTTTTTTAGGGATTAAGTGTTGTGATAGCTGTGACTTATTTTCAAATAATTATATATATATATGTATATAAATAATGTATAATATATGCAACATATGTAGACATATACCCAACTTCATCAGCAATCCCCAGCCTTTTTAGCACCAGGGACCGGTTCTGTGAAAGGCAGCTTTTCCACGGCTGGTGTTGGGAGGGGGAGAGGGAGGCAGAGCTGCTCACTGCCTGCTGTGTGGCCCATTCCATAAACAGAACAAACACGGCAAAATGTTCATTGTTAGATCTTGTGATAAGTATACATGGGTTTCTTATAGTATACTTTTCTGTATGCTAGCATATTTTCTTAATAAAAGTTAGGAAAAAAGTGGAAAAAAAGTGTTTTTCTTTGACTCTCTATAGGAGCAAGAGGACAGTTAGTAATGATAATCGTACACATTTGGAGAGTACTTACTCTGTGCCAGGCTGTGTCGTAAAGAATTTGGCCTGATCCAAGGAAAGGTCTAGCCTTTATCCATAGCCCCTGAACAGTAATGTTTATTTTTAATTTTTTTTAATTTATTGATTTGAGAGAAGAGGGGAGACAGAGAGAGAAACACTGAAAAGTAATTTTTAAATCCCTGGAATTTCCCAAGTGCTAAATGTGTTTTTGTTACTTATGTTATTCAACTGTAGACAGAGGTGGAAGGTGGGGTTTGGGGTTGGGGGGCTGGAAACTTTGTTTAAACGTTTGAGCAATCCTTCAATCCATCATGCCTATGTAATGAAGCCCCAGCCAAAACTCTGGATTCCAAAATTCTGGTGCACATCCCAGGTTGGCAGAACTCCCTGGGCACTGTCACACAACCATACCCGAGGGGCAACTCGTCCTGAGGACAATGGAAGCTTTGCCTTTGGAATCCCCCTAAACTCTGCTCTATGTGTCTGTCCCTTTAGCTCCTTCTCATTTGCATTCTTTCCCTGTAATAAGCTATGAGTGTAATAGCTTTCAGTGAAGACCTTGACTCCTTCCAATTTTATGGCATTAACCTCAGGGTGGTTTTGAGAACTCCCTGAACTTGCAATTGGTGTCAGAAGTGACGACAGTCTTGGGGCCTGTGCCCTTAGACTTTGCATTTGGCTAACACCAGGCATGGCATTCTCCTTTTGTATGAATATTTAATACTCATAACCTGAGCATTAATAAGTTGGATGGGACCTACTGTTTTGCCTGTTTTATGGAAGAGGAAACTTAAGCACAAATAACTAACTTGCCAAAGGATATATAGTCAGTAAATGGTGGAACTGGAATTCAAATGCTGGCAGACTGCTCCAGAGCTTGTGCATCATGCTGATAAGAAAGCATACTTATTTCAGTGATGTAAGTGAAAAGACTTCCAAGGTAGGCAGGCCCGGGGAAGAATGTAAGTTGAGTACTGTCTTCTTCATTCTCTACCTGCAGTTCTGTATAATAATGAACCTTCAGAGTGAAGACCCTCAGGCATAAGAAGACACTGTGCCCTTAAAGAAAGATTCAGAGATGTTTAATACTACATACTTTGTTTTCTAAGGCCATTAAGTGGACTAATTAATTTTATAAAGAAGTCCAAGTGTTCTAGCAGAAAGGGCTTTCTCATAAACTGTTCCCTTATCCAAATAACAAAACCGCCACATTCTCCTGCCATTCCTATTAAAAGGAAGCCAGTGGCATGGAAAAAATGCTGAAAGAGAGAGAAAGTCCCACACCTCCCTGCACTAATTGATAATTGACAATAAGCCAAATCTAAATAACATGTGCTTCAGAATTCAAAAATAAGAGTAGTAATAATGTCAATACCCTAAAGAAATGATTTAAGGAAAGATCTATGTAACAAGATGCTCCTGTTATACTTTTCTTTTGCAAAAGTTCTAATTTTAACGAGCCTCAAATTTCAAGACTTTGCAAGCACTTTGGTAATTTTCTAAACCAACTAGCTGAATCTACATTAAATTTTACTTTTTTTTAAGATTTTATTTATTTAGAGAGAAGGGAAGGGAGGGAGAAAGAGAGGGAAAAAAATCAATATGTGGTTGCCCCTCACATGTTCCCCACTGGGGACCTGGGCTGCAACCCAGCTCTGTGCCCTGACTGAGAATCGAAGCGGCAACCCTTTGGTTCACAGGCCATTGCTCAATCCACTGAACTACACCAGCCAGGTCTGAATCTACATTAAATTTTAATCAAATCATCACAAAAATTTCCAGATAAATGGTACTATATAGGCACAAGCAAAAACTGTGAGTGACTCTCTGCAGTAGTCACTAAATTTGTGCATTTGCTCTTTAAGTGTGCACATTGATGTGTTGACAGTGCCCTTACACAGGCTGTGAAGATGCTATTCTTCTCTTGTCATCCCCAGAAAGCCTGCAGGTATGCAGGGGTAGAGGTGGCTAGGGAGGGGAGATAGGCAATGCCAAGAGCATATGAAAACAAGGGAAGTGTAAGAGATTAAACCTCTGGTTTATTTAGCTGCTTTATTCTGCTGAACTGAGCCTAAAGGCGAAAGAAACTTCAAGAGGCTTTAATTTGAGCCTTTCTATGGACTTCCTTAAGTGGCTTACATTTCACCTAAAACAAAAAGGAGAAAAATCAACTCCAAACATTGTGTCTTGAGATTATGCTTTGTATGGTTTGTTCTGGTCTCTATTATAGTCATTTCTGATTTTTTTCAATCACTAAAAGAAAAAAAAGGTTCTAAAACACAATTATGCCCAATCCTAAAACCCTATGTAGCAAACAAAACAAAAAAGAAGGAATGAAAAAACCCAAATTTAAAAAAAAAGGAAGGAAAAAAGCCACCCCCAAAGGATAATACGTAGCAGTTTTTGCACAGTTCCTAATCTATAAGATAAGAATGAAAAAAGTGCCTGTCTCACAGGGTTGTTATGAGAATTAAAGGAATTAGTGTTTTTAAGGTGCTTAGAACAGTATCTGGCACATTGGAAGCTATATGACTTTAACAAAATTTTAAAACACAAGTAAAAAATCTTTACAGGCACAAGTGGAATAAAGTGAGTGAACATTAGAAAACCTGCCTTTGTCCTCCTTGCAAGTAATTAAGTACCGTGAGGCAGTTCTGGAGGCAGAGAGAATTGAGATATGGTGGGAGTAAAGTGTTTCAGCAAGTCTGAGCTAAGTGTGTTATCCCTTGGTTTATTTTCATTATATGAGTTTTTTGGGTCCTACGTACTTTGAAGTTTGCCTCAAGGGAAAAAGTTGAATTGGGACTCTTTGTGACTAGAATCTTTGGCCTGGAAGGTTGGCGCCTTTAACTGTTTCTCATGCCAAGCCTTTGAGATTCTGTTCCTGTTCCAAATGCAGACAGGAGCTTCCTTGCAAGTTTTTCTGAAAGGAACGAATGAGACTAAACTCCAGCAGATTTCTGCCTTTATGGACTTTTAGCCTAATTAGTTTGGTGAATTAGTGCCATGGCTGGAATGCAGAGTGCAGCAGGCCCCAGCTCTGGGGGTGGAGACACACGAGGTCCCACAGACTATGAAGCAGGACCAGTCCTACGGTGGTCAGGGACTCTCAAGAAAGGCTGCAGTGAAAAAAACTGCAGAAAAGCTTCTCTCATCTTTTGGCTGATTCCACAGGACTGCCGAGTTTGGACTTTGAGCCATGCAAAATTATATTTATACCCAGAAAAGGCTTTGTAACACCAAACCTAGTAAGCACAAGGTAACACGTCATTTGCACTTTGGGACTTGAAAAAGAGGAAGAAAAAATTAAGGTGGTTCTGAGTACCTCTTTTCTATAGGGAAAGGGAAAATAGCTGAAAATGGAAAACACCATTAAGCAGCAATACGAGGGATCCAGGTCAAAGACAAAGAAAAAAACTTCCAGGCCTTCTTAAACAATTGGACTGGACCTGATCAGACTCATCCACTTTATGTAACAAATATTTGTTACCATCCCGTTCACTATCCTGAAATAAAGTTCCTACATAATATAACCTACAACATAGTTTTGAAAATTGAACATACTGTTCTAACTGCAAAATGAAGAATAATTTTTTAAAGAAATTAATAGCATACTATGTATTTCAATATGTAAATGTTTGGATATGACTTCACAAGAAGAAATAATGGAATGGACAGATGTACAAAATAAGTTCAGATTTAAGAAAAATAAAACATTCAGTCAATTACCTTCATATTTTTTATACTTGGAGCTTTATTTATTTACTTTATTGTTGTTCTATTACATACAGTTGTCCCAGTTTTCCCCCATTGCTCTCCCCGGCCCCGCCCATCCCCCTCCCCCTGCTACCATAGTCAGTCGCCTCACTGTTGTTCATGTCATGGGTCACTCATACATGTTACTTGACTAGTCTTTCTACCTTCTTTCTTCCCCTATACTTGAAACTTCCAACTAGGGGATAAATACTTTTATAGGTATTCCTGGAATCACTGAGATGCAACAGCTGTAGTTGCAGTGAAGACACAAACACTTCAAACTGTTGCTGTTGGTGATACGATTTTCTGAAATGGAGCACAACACTTGTTCAAGTTGCAAACTACGCACAGCATTTAAAACTGTGCAACAGTATTCAGAATATTCAGTGTGTATATACGTTAAAACAGAGTTAGGTTCTAGGCTTGGAGATTTATAAACAGGATTATTTAAAAATCTACATAGATGTCCACTGGGACAAGTGAAAGTCATGAGAGACGTAAGACAATGCTGTTCACACACTGCAGGATGTCTAGCATCCCTGCTTTCTGTGCAATAATCCCCTCCCGACTTCTGCTCATAATGACAGCTAATGACTCCACAGAAGACCAAAGCAGCCTCTCAGGGCACAGTGCAGCCCCCATTGAGAAATACTTCACTAGAACCTTGGTCACCTCTCCAGTGAGGTCAGGGTGGAAGTCAGGGTGTGATGTCAGGCCCCAGGGGATGCTGTGTGTGTGCTCTTGTCTGGGGAATGATGGAATGGGAGGGTCCCAGTCACAAACTTCCTCCTCTAGTTTCTCTATTCTAACTTTTTAAATTTTAATTTCTTTTATTTTTTAAAAATCAAATGTTTTAAAAATCAAGTAGTATAAAATAGTGACCTGTTGCACACTTTTCCATCAAACCCTCTCCCCAAAGGTATATATTTTCAAGTATTTCCTCCAGTATTTTTCACCCATAATTCTAAATAATATGCTTCGCTCCCCCCATGGGCTTGATTTGTAAAGTCAAGATAAGTTTTAATTATTTATTTATATAATAGTATGCATTATATTATTACACTATTTTGTAATGATAAATATTATATATTGGGTTTCAAATAAGGAATATAAACTTTAAGGTAATGAAAATCTTGAGAAGAGAATGGAGTTAACAAAAAAAGAGGCCAGTAAAGGTATGTTCTGACAAGAACAAAGATGGAAAATGATTTTTGGTGAATGGAAGTGATTTAAATTAAGCCCAACAGGAGTTTATATTAATGGTGATGGGAAATTGTAAAGATGTGGATTGATATTCTATCTGAAAGGATATTGAATAGCTCTAATGACAAAGACACTATCATTGGTTTTCTAGGTGGTCAAGGAGAAACAGAGGAATAATTTAAAGAGATAAGCCTTCAGCAGCAATATGGTATGTGAGAAGGAGTAAGATTTAGCATTAGCTTAGTAATAGATATGATATGGAAGGGAGTTTCTGAAGTTATCAAATCAAGTGCTATTGAAAAAATTCTGAAGAAAAAGAGAGTAGACAGGTTTTGTGGTAGGTAACTATTTCATTGTCCAATTGAATAAGAAGTAATGGCAATAAATTCCTATTAGAAATTATAATAGATAGCATACAGTTTATATCCATAAATGTCATCAAAAGGTATTTAAATTACCAGTCTTGCATTTCTTTTCTTTTTCAACCTAAGAAGGACAATACTCCACAATTATAAATAAATAATGTAAAGAAGTAGCCTATTCTTCTTCTTTTTTTTTTTTGGCTAATTTTTTTTTCGATTTAATCTTTATTGTATTTTTTTTCCATTACTGTTTAGTCCCCTTATAGCCCCTTCCCCCAGCAATCACCACACTGTTGTCCATGTCCATGAGTCCTTTCTCCTTTTTGTTCAGTCCCTCCACCCGCTGACCTCCCCCGCCACTAGCTGTCATCCTGCTCTCCACCTATGAGTCTGTCCCTGTTTTCCTTGTTGGCTCAGTTTGTTTATTAGATTCCACATATGAGTGAAATTATATGGTGTTTGTCCTTCTCTGACTGGCTTATTTCACTTAGCATAATACTCTCCAAGTCCATCTATACTGTCACAAAGGGTAAAACTTTCTTCTTTTTTTACAACTGAGTATTCTTGAAACCAAGGACTAAGTTCTTGGTTTTTCTCACTTGCCACATAGACGCTCTCCAAATGTTGTATGGGCCAAGAACAGTACCTCCTCCCAGCACCTCCTTCCCATGAAAAGACTAGATTTAATGTCTATTATTAGATTCGAAATTGGGAGAGAAACTGTCTTCATTGATATATAACAAGATGCGGTATATAGAAAATCTTAACCACATGCAAAAAACTATTGAACTTAAAAAAATTCAACAACATATTAGGGTATAGGACCAATACAAAAATCAATTGTATTTCTATATACTAGCACTGAACAATCTGAAATGTTCTAAAACTGGATTTTAGTAGTGGTTATAAAACTTGGTAAATGTATTTTAAAAATCATTGAATTGTACACTTAAAATGAGTCTATTTTATGGTATGTAAATTACACTTCAATAAAGCTCATTTTTTAAATTGGGAGATGCCAAAAAAAGATAAAAGATATCTTTTTCAACAAAAGGAGGGTTTTACTCATTATTTATTCCTGATTTCTATGTCATAATCTCCTGTGTCAAATACTCTATCCCTGAGGGGTAGAAGCCAAATTGGGAAATTTCTAGGCCCTATCTGGAGAAGTCATGAAGTATGACTACCACTGTCTTAAATATCAGCACTGACACCAGAGGGCAGAACTTTGAAAACCAGCTTATACCACTATTAACCTGGAAGAGCACTGAGGAGCATGGTCACCAAGAAACAGATGGAGCTGAGGTGAAAAGTCGAGTCAGATGGTCAAGGACGGTTCTGGGAGGGTCAGGATCCTAATCCCTAGGGTTGGGTGGGTCACAGCGTAAAAGGACAAGAGGCTCTAGTTGTTTGAAGGAAACTCTACCTCTTTGACTTTCAAGAGCCAGGCACCTCCTTATAAGGGATCAGAGGTCCTGGCTTTGATAACCCAAAACAAATAGAATGCTTAGAACTCTCAACACAGCTCTCAACAACTCTCAACCTCTTTGCAGACAAAGACAAAAACACAATTATCACTGCAGAAATTTCTATTGCACGATTCCCACCAACAACCCCCTGCCTTAGGCTTTTCAAAGTCCTACCCACTTGTAATTCAAATCACATTTGTAAACATACAACATTCCCAGTAACAACTGCAAGAATATTTAATACTTGTATGAATAATTTGTATTTCCTGTCTTGAAATATGAAAACCATCAGTGGAGCAAATTTAAATTCTGGGCTCAGAAGCAAAGTTTTCAGATAGAATCTTCCATGCTTTGGTGATTGAAATAAACAGGTGCCCAGCAGGGAAAAAAAAAATTCTTTTTTAAAAATACAACAATGCAACTCATAAACTGATTCTGGAGCATTTTTCCTGAAGCCATTTTTTATTTCAGTATTGGTTTGTTAGTTTTTTAATCTATTTTTTGAGAAATATTGATAGACTCATGAAAAATACTGCACTCCTTTGTTACCCATCATAGTGGGAAACTATGTCAGCCAAATGCCCTGGTTCAAAGAGGGTTGACTATCTGTAAAGAACAGTAATAACAAGCATAATAATAGCTACATACACGCACGAGGCCTTGACAGAAACTTGTCCTAATATTTTGCAAAGAAGGTTTAGTGAGGAAACTAAAGCAACTTGCCTGTGGTCACATGAGGCAGCTCGATGGATTCGCCATGCCAGAAACTGTGCTAAGCATTTTATATACATTATAACCTTTCATAGATAATAAATTTATTCATTTATTTATTACATGTAAGTGATATGTTAAGTGTATTATAAAAACTTCATAATAAATCTAAGAAGAAACTATTCTAATTTCATAGATGATGAAACAGGGATTTCTCTCTTCTGTGTGGCATCCGGCGAGTCTCTGATGATAGAGACATGTATATCAAGTTCTGCGAGGGTGTCCATGTGAAAATGAATTATTATAATTTCCAGAAAAAGCTAGTTAAATAAGCCGACCTTTGTCAAGAAGTCATTATCATCATTGATAACAAACATCTGCCATTCCCATAAAGAAGCCACCCAATTTTCATTAATGACACTGAGTTGTAAAAATTCCTCATACATGGCAAGTTAATGGCCACTTTGGATTCAAAATATGGGCTCAATAAGAGGAACAGAAAAAGCAGACAGTTCTTATGGCTTCTATGCAAAGCCTGCATTAAAAAGGTAATTTATAAGAAAGGCAGCCTGAATAAATTTCAGGATGATATACATATATTAAATTAGGCTTTTTTAATTAAATAAAGGAAGTTTCAGACTAACCAAATACAATTTTGTTTTGTTTCAAATTTCCTTCTTTTATGTTAGCATTTGTTTTAGAATACCCAGTTACTTATTCATGGTTACTGGCCTCTGAAATTCAGTAAATTGATTTAAAAAGAGAGTGGTAGTAAAAATACCTCTGTTCATGATGCTTTTGTGTCTGTATCCGCAATGTCTTCTTCACAGGGTCCAAGAGCTAAAGAGTAATTTGGGGTTGTGGCCTTTCAGGACCAGGCAAATTATCACTGTGCTGGGGTCATCAGAGGGCCAAATTGCTTTTCCTGAATTAGCATGTGAAAGCAACATGGGCAAGTTAACTGTGTATGACTAAACTCCACTTTATGTGCTACTGGGTGATATATTGCTAGATTCATCTCCAAAAATGGAACTCTTTGGGGGATCCTGTACAGGTTCATTTCACTTTCTGGTCATTGGTCTGCATAATAATAAAACTCAGGTATTTAGCACTTGCTACATACCAGGCTTTGGTGCTTTGGCTATTATTTTATTCTCAAAATAAGCCTATGAGATCATTGCTTTATCAAGATGCATAATAGAACAAAAGGAATCATTCTCAGTATTTTAAGTAAGGTGATATTTAACGCAGGGACTTGGGTGTTTACAAAATTGTTAGATGGGCTGGAAGAATAAGTTCCAGAGCCCCAGGGGTGTCCAAACTTTTGATGTCTCTTGGTCACACTGGAAGAAGAAGAGTTACCTAGGACCACACATTAAGTACATTACAGCACCTAATCACACAAACGCCAATCTCATAATGTTTCAAGTAAATTTATGACTTTGTGTTGGGCCACATTCATAGCCATCCTGAGCCACATAAGGCCTTTTCATGTGCAACTGAATGAAGGTTGCACACCCCTGTTTGGACTTGGTTCCCAGAAGTAATCCCAGAGAAATGCAGAACTGGCCCATGAAGAGAGCAACTACCTTTAAGGTCACTGAAGCTTGTAAATTCACAAACATGTCTCAGGAAACTGGCTTCAAGAAGCTGCTTCTACTGCCACAGCCTTTGACACCCAGGAAGCTGGAACCCTGCTGAAGATGAAATCTCATATCTCCAGAATCTTCGCATGCCACGGGTGGTGGGGGTGCTGAAATGACAGGATCGCTTCATGTTTGCCTTCCAAATTTCAAACAAATCTGTCTAAATGACAGGACCTAAATTACATGCAAACCTCTAGCTACAAAGCGGGTTGAGATATGCAGACTTTTAGCTTTTTAACCTCTACGGGAAAGAAAGGATCCAAGGAGGGAGGTGGAATGTAAAGTAAGCCAGGTAATACACATTGTTTCTTTCAGGTGAGTACTTAGTCCTCAAGCCCCCTGTTGATAGATTAAAAAATGGAGGTGCAGAGATTAAGTAAATAGTCCAGGGTAACACCAAGGTGGTCTGCTCTGGAACTTGTACTCTTAACCACTGGACTTACTGCCTCCCTACAGCCAGGTTATGGTCCTTTGTCCATATAGGCTAAATGAATATCCCAGCAGCATCATTGTTCACAAAAGGTGAAACTATGTTTAATGATAAAAATCTTCAATAAGGTAGATCAGGAAAGACTGAAAGCCATAGTATACTACTGGATTCTTCCTACCTTTACAATACTAATAGAGAGATCCAGCAAAGCTCTTGAATTTTACTTTTTCAGAATCTCTGGCTATTGATTCAGATACTATTAAATATTACCGAGATGGTGTTTCTGTCTGGAGAACCAGGAATATTCAGGGATCCAACCCCAGATAAATCCCCATTAATCATTAAATTCAAACCCAAATCTCAGAATTTACTACTCACATATGGGGAGGAGCCTCTTCCAGAGAGAATGGAATCAGACCTCCAGAGAACAATGTAAATGTCTTTCGTTCCCGAGCCCAGAGCTAGTGTGGCAGAGATGATGCTGAGTGTTCTCCAAGCCCATTTTACTTTTCACTTGGGCGCCTTTGCAGTGAGGTTGGAGTCAATGTGAGTTCTGGCCAACGGAAGTTGGGAACAGTGATGCACAGCACTTCCAGGCTTGGCCACCCTTCTTGATGGTCATGCTATGTGTTGACACTGGTGGTGTCACAAGACAGAAGGAGCCTAAGCTTCTCCTGAATGACTGCGAACCACATTGGCCTGTGATGTGAGCAAGCAATACATTTTTACTGATTTAAGCCATCAAGGTCTGTGACTGTGTGCTACAGCAGTTTGGCTGACTAATACAGCTGACCAAAACCTTCTACAAAGGATTTGTAAGGGAGTGTGAAAAAAGGCTTTACTCCTGGGTTGCCTCAATTTCCTGACATTTTATCTACTTTCTCATCAACATCAAACTCTTTCATAAAAATTCATTCAAGAGTTGCCATTCCCTTTGCTTTGCTTCTGCTTTTTGGACAGGGCAGCAAAGCTGGACACAGTGCTGGCAAAGAGAAAAAAAGCTAATGGAGACAGAGAAAAGGGACTCTACCTGAAATTGCTGGACCTTTAAACACCCTCAGTAGTTCCATCCCTGGAAAACAGTAGCTCCTTCCATTCACTGAAATCAAATCACTGGGATCCGCCCTCCTCCCCGAGGGTGGAAGCAAGCAGGAAGGATAGCAGGGAGAGAGGACTTGTACTGACTCTGCTGGGGACCTCTGGTGATTGCTGGGACAGATGGCACCGGTGAGGGTTCCCTTCTGTGCACTGAAAACATATGAAGAGGCTAAAGCAGATTTCACTTCCCTAAGAAGAAAACTCTAAGCTCTTTAAGAGCACCATTTACATACAATAGCAAATATGTTCATTGTACATCACTTTTAGCTGTTCATTAAACCAAATCCCCTGGGGATCTTTTATGTCAATGCATTGGAAATTAGTCTTTGTTACTTTATGTAATTAAAAACAATAAAGCTAAGTGCCTGTTATACTCTTTTGTAATTTGAAACAGGGATTCTCAACCTCAGGTCCTATCTCTAGGCTCCTTGATGGCCTCCAAGGTAATATGGGAATCTATGTGTTATTTTCATCATATCAGAAAACATTATAGAAACAGGACATTTAACATAAAGCTGAATGAGCTATCTAAAATATCAAGCTTTTGTTTTTTTTACTGAGATCACATTACCTTAGTACAACAATTATCTCAGAGGATAATTGATTGATAATTAATTATGTCATGCTATTTGGACAGATATTTAATGTCTGTGATTAATATAAATGGGTTAATCACCCAACAAAACTTTCATAAAGAACAACTTTTCAGAAATAAGCTCCATATAGGTGTCTTTCTTAGCAGTTTAGGAATCTAGCACCAGAATAGAAAAAACCCAAATGTTCTTCAACTCATGAATGAATAATTAAAATATGGTATAGCCATACAATGACATATTATTCAGCCATAAAAAGAATGAAATGCTCATACATAGTACAACATGGATGAACCTTAAAAACCATTATGTCTGGTGAAAGAAGCCAGTCACAAAACATACAATGTCAGACTTCATACATACGAAAGGTCTATCAGACACAAATCTGTAGAGACAGAAGATTAGTGGTTATCTAGGGCTGAGATGGAGAATAAAGAGTGACTATTAATAGATATGAGATTTCTTTCTTGAGTGATGAAAATTAGATTATGGTGATTGCTGCACAACTCTGCCTAAATGCTAAAAATCACTGAATTGTACCCTTAAGCAGGTAAATTCTATGGTATGTAAATTGTATTGTAATTCTGTAAGCCATTACGGTTTTTCAGAATCATAAATTGAACTCCATAATTTTCCAGCTTACTTTACCCCAAATTTGCCTGAATTAATGGCATCTTACAGCCTGAGAGTAAGTTGGGTTCTGGCTAAACAACAACAAAAGCAACAATAACTGTGTCATCTCTCAGGAGAAAATGCTAGAACCTCAGCCCTCTCTCCCCACATGACTTGGTTTTCTTCTTACTCATGGCAGGAAGCTATGAATGAGATTGTGGCCCAGGAAAAGCTATTTGTTTCTCCCAGTGCTCTGCCCCCACAAAGAACCAGCTTCACACATTTTCAATGGCATGCAGAGGAAAAGGCCTGTGGCCCTTCAGCCCCACCAAGGCCAGTCCTCCTCCTTGGCAGTTTTCCCTTGGCAGCCAGTTTTACCACACTTGATCTGCACGCATGACACTTTTTCCTTTTCCCCTCTGAGGCATTTAACAAATTTTTACCAAAGTCATCCAAAGGCACAAAAGCATTCTCCTAATTATGAAATGTAAGTCAATTGTGAAATTTTCAGAAAATATATAACAGTAATACAATTACCACCTAGAAATAAATTTTGTTAACATTTTGGGATACTTCTTTCTAATGTGTAATATATACACTTTTTTTACTCAGTTGATATCATACTATAAATTCATTTTTATAAACTACAGGAATCACGTAACTAGTCTCCTTGTTGGCAGTAGCTACTAAAAAGCCTCGAGTCAAAAGCACTAAGCATTACAGTATTCGTGTCATGGAGAAAACTCACTCCCAGCTTAATTTTATGTTTCTCTATTCAGATTTCTTCTGTCCTACTTTTCATGTTCTTATTTCTGTATTTAATCTTGTTTTATTATTTAAATTTCCATAAACCACTTTAAAGGCTTTTCAAAATAAATCATTTTTCCAATCATAACCATTTTTAAGTGTACACTTCATTATTATTAAACATTCACATTGCAATCTTGCGGAACTGAAACTCTATTTCCATTAATATCAACTCCCATTTCCCCCTCCCTCTGCCTCCCAATAACATCATTCTACTTTCTGTTTCTATGAATTTGACTACTTTAGATACCTCATATAATGGTATTATAACAGTATTTGTCTTTTTTGTGACTGGCTTATTTCACTTAGCATAACATCCTCAAGGTTCACCATGTTGTAGCATATTGCAGAATTTACTTCCTTTTAAAGCCAAATAATATTTCATTGTATGTATATACCATATTTTGTTCATACATTCATCCACTGATGAACATTGGGCTACTGTGAACAAAGCTGCTATGAACACGGATGTGCAAATATCTATCTGGGACTCAGTGTTCAATTCTTCTTGACATGTAGCCAGAAGTGGGATTGCTGGATCATATGGTAGTTGTACTTTCAATTTTCGAGGAACCGCCGTACTGGTTTCCATCATGGTTGCACATTGTACAACCATACCAGCAGTGCCCAAGGGTTCTAATCTCCTCACCTCCTCACCAACGCTTGTTATTTTCTAGTTTTTGGATAATAGTCATCCTAATAGATGTGAGGTGATTTTGTGGCTTTGAGTTGCATTTACCAATCAGTGATGTTGAGAAGCTTTTTATATGCTTGTTGGGCATTTACATACCATTTTTAAGGAAATGATATTCGAGTCATTTGCCCGTTTTTGTTTTTATGTTGTTGGGGTGTACAAGTTCTTTTATAATATCCAGAAATATCAAATTCTGGATAACCCCTGATCGGATATGTGATTTGTAAAGAATTGCTCCCATTCCATAGATTGCCTTTTCATTCTGTTAACATGTCCTTTGATGCAAAAATGTTTGTAAGTTCAATGTAGTCTCATTTGTCTATTTCTTATTTTTTGTTGATTGTGCTTTTGGTGACATAACCAAAAAATCAAAACAAAATCTTACATTATTAAGCTTTTTTCCTATGTTTTTTTCCTTAGGGGTTTTATAATTGGGGGTCTTATGTTTAAGTGTTCAATTTCTCTGGAGTTAATTTTGTATATGATATATGATATAAGTGTTTAACTTCATTCTTTTGCATGTGGATATTAAGTTTTCCTAACACCATTTGTTAAAGAGACTGTCCTTTTCCCACTGAATGGTCTTGGCATCCTTGTCAAAGATCATTTATTTGATCATGTACACAAGGGTTTATTTCTGGACTCTCTGCTATATTCCACTGGTCTATATGTCTGTCTTCATGCCAGTACAACACTGTCTTGATAACTGTGACTTTGTGATGTGTTTTGAAATCAGAAGTGTGATACTTCTACCTATTTTGTTCCTTTCAAAGACTGTTTTTGGCTATTTGGAGACCCTTGAGGTTCCATACCAATTTTAGAATGAGGTTTTTTCTATTTCTGAAAAAATGCCATTGGCATTTTGACCGGGATTGAGTTAAATTTGTACATCACTTTGAGTAGTATTGATATCTTAATAATATAGTCTTCCAATCCATTAACACAAGATGTCTTTCCATTTATTTGCTTCTTTAATTTCTTTCAGCAGTGTTTTGTAGTTTTCAGTGTATATGTCTTTCACTCCTTTAGCTTGGTCTATTCCAAGCTAAACTATTATGACTATTTTATGCTTTTTGGTGTTAATTGTATTTGTAATCATTTTCTTAATTTCTTTTCAGATTGTTTAGTGTTAGTATATAGAAACACAACTGATTTTTATGTGTTGATTTTTGTATCTTGAAAGTTTCTGGAATTTTTTATGAGTTCTAGCAATTATTTTTGTTTAATCTGTAAAGTTTTCTAAATAGAGGACCATTTCATCTGCAAACAGATAATTTTATTTCTTCTTTTCTGATTTTGATGCAATAGTTTTTTAAGTAGTATATTTTTCCTGTTTTATTGATATATAATTGACATATAACATTGTATTCATTTCAGGTGTATAGCAATTATTTGATATATCTATATATTATAAAATATATTTGCCAAGATAAGTTTAGTTAAATCCATAGCTTCATGTACTTAGAATTTTTTTCTTGAGAACTTTAAAAATTTAATCTCTCAGCAACTTATAAATATATAATATAGTATTGTTAACTATAGTCGCCATGCTGTACATTATAGCCCCAAAACATATCTATAACTTATTTACACTGTATAACTGGAAGTTTTTACCTTTTGATCACCCCATTTTCTCAACCCCACCTCCGACCTTTGGCAACTACCAATTTGTCCTCTTTATCAATGAGTTTGGTTTTCTGAGATTCTACATATAAGCGAGATCATGCAGTATTTATTTTTCACTGTCTGACTTATTTCACTTAGCATAATGCCTTTAAGGTTCATCCATGTTATCTGAAAAGGCAGAATTTTCTTCTTTTATATGGCTGAATAATAGTTCACTTTATATATACATATATTGTCCCACATTTTTAATTCATTCCCACATTTATTTATATTTATTTATTTATATTATATATATTTAATATATATCCCACATTTTTAATTCATTCATCCATTAATGGATACTTAGATTGTTTCCACATGTTGGCTGTTGTAAATAATGCTGCAATGAATATGTAGGTGCAGATATTATTTTTAAAGATAGTGATTTTTGTCTCCTTTGGACAGATACCTAAAACTGGAATTCTCAGGTAATATGTTAGTTCTATTTTTAACTTGTTGAGAAGTCCACAATGTTTTCCATAGTGGCTGCACCAATTTACATTCCCACCAACAGTGGACAAGAGTTCCCTTTTCTCCATATCTCACCAACACTTTGTCACCCCTTGATTTTTGATGATAGCCATTCTAACAGGTGCGAGGTGCTATCTCCTTGTGGTTATGATTTGCATTTCCCTGATGGCTAATAATGATAAGCATCTTTACATGAACCTGTTGGTCATTGTATATTTTCTTTGGAGAAAGATCTATTCACTTTTACTGCCCAGAACAAATTTCATATACCATTTTTTACTATCAAGAGCATTTCCTACATCATTAGAATATTTGTAAACATGATTTTAAATCATTGTATATGAGCCCATCATTTAGATGTGCCATATTCATAAGACCACTCTTCATTCCTCTATTGTTGAACATTTAGGTTGTTTTAAATTTGTACTATGATGAACAATATTCCAAAACATATCTGTGTATTTTCTTTGATCACATTTAAGACTTTTATTTTTTCTTTTTAAATTCATTTTTATTGTATTTTTCCATTACCATTTATCCCCCTAATATCTTTTTCCACTTCCACTCACCCACCTCCCCCTACAATCACCACAATGTTCTCCACTTCCATGAGTACTTTTTCTTTTTCCTTCCAACCCCTTAACAACCTCCCCACCCCACCAAAGAGTAGTCAGTCTGCTCTCTGTTCATGAGTCTGTCTCTATTTTGCTTATTAGTTAGGTTTGTTCATTAGATTCCACATGAGTGAAATCATATTTGTCTTTCTCTGACTGGCTTATTGCTTTTTTAATTTATTTTATCATTTTTAATTGTTACTCTATTACAGTTGTCCCAATTTTTTCTTTTGCACTCCTCTGCCCATTTCACCCCCCAATCCAGTAGTCAATACTCACACTGTTGTCCATGTCTGTGGGTCATTCAACACATTCTTTAACTAGTCTGTTCCCCTTCCTTCCACGATTATCCCCCTTGCCCCTCCCCTCTGGTCACTGCCATCTTGTCCATGTTCTCGTGCCTGTGGTTCTATGTTGTTCGTTAGTTTATTTTATTCATTAGATTCCTTTTATATATGAGATCATATGGTATGTGTCTTTCACCAACTGGCTTCTTTCACTTAGCATATCTTCCAGTTCTATCCATGCTGTTGCAAAAGGTAGGAGTTTCTTCTTTCTTTCTGCTGTGTAGCATTCCATTGTGTAAATGTACCACAGTTTTTTGATCCACTCATTTAGTGGTGGGCACTTAGGCTGTTTCCAGCACTTGGCTATTGTATATAGTGCTGCTATGAACATAGAGGTGCATAGGTTCTTTTGAATTGGTGATTCAGGGTTCTTAGGGTACATTCTCGGCAGTGAAATCAATGGGTCAAAAGGCAGTTCCATTTTCAGTTTTTTGAGGAAATTCCATACTGCTTTCTACAGGGGCTGCACTAATCCGCATTCTCAGAAACAGTGCACCAGGGTTCCCTTTTCTCCACCTCCTCACCAGCACTCATTGTTTATTGATTTGTTTATGATGGCCATTCTCACCAATTAGAAGTGATATCTCATTGTGATTTTAATTTGCATCTCTCTGATGGCTACTGATATTGAGCATCTTTTCATATATATATGGGCGATCCATATGCCCTCCTTTAAGAAGTGTCTATTCAGGTCCTTTGCCAATTTTCTAATGGGATCATTTGTCTTCCTGTTGTTGAGTAATGAGTTCTTTATATATTTGGGAGATCAAACTCTTGTCCGAGGTATCATTAGCAAATACATTCTCCCATAGTCAATTCCCTTTTCACTTTGATGATGGTTTCTTTAGTTGTACAGAAGCATTTTAGTTTGATGTAGTTCCATTTGTTTATTTTTTCCTTTATTTCCCTTGCTCTAGGAGATATATTGGTGAAAATATTACTGCATGGGACATCTGAAATTTTTCTGCCTATGTTTTCTTCTAGGACTTTTATGGTGTCAAGATTCATATGTAAGTCTTTTATCCATTTTGAGTTTATTCTAGTGTATGGTGTAAGTTGGTGGTCTAGTCTCATTTTTATTCATGTACCAGTCCAGTTCTCCCAACACCACTTATTGAAGAGGCTATTTTTCTCCATCGTATGCTCCTGTTTCCTTTGTCAAATATTAATAGACCATAGAGACATGGATTTATTTCTGGGCTCACTATTCTGTCTCATTGATCTATGTGTCTGTTCTTATGCCAGTACCATATGCCAGTATCACTGTTTTGATTACAGTGGCCTTGTAGTATAGTTTGATATCAGGTATTGTTATCTCTCCTACTTTGTTCTTCTTTCTCAAGATTGCTAAGGCCATTTGGGGTCTTTTTTGGTTCCATATAAATTTTTGAAATATTTGTTCTAGATCTGCGAAATGTGCCATTATTTTAATAGGAGTTGCATTGAATCTATGGATTGCTTTGGCCAGTATGGAGATTTTAATAATGTTAATTCTTCCCATTCATGGACACAGTTCATACTTCCGTTTATTTGTATCTTCTTTAATTTCTTTTTCCAGTGTTCTATAGTTTTCTGAGAATAGGTCTTTAACCTGCTTGGTAAATTTATTCCTAGGTACTTTATTTTTCTTGTTGCTACAGTAAATGGGATTTTTTCCTAATTTCTCTTTTGGTATTTCATTGTTGGTATACAAAAATGCCATCAATTTCTGAATATTGTCTTTGTATTCCACTCTTTTGCCAAATTCACTTATTAGGTTGAATAGTTTTTTGGAGGAGTTTATAGGGTTTTCTATGCACACTATCAAGCTGTTTGTGAATAATAAGGAGGAAGTTTTACTTTCTCCTTACCAATTGGGATGCCTTTTATTTGCTTTTCTTGTGTGACTGCTGTAGCTAGGACTTCCAATACCAAGCTGAATAAGAGTGGTGAAAGCTGATACCCCTGTCTTGTTCCTGATTTTGGGGGAACTCTTTTAATTTTTGCCTGTTGAGTATGATGTTGGCTGTTGCTTTCTTGTATATGGCTTTTATTAAGTTCAGTTATGCTCCCTCTATTACCACTTTGCTGTGTGTTTTTATCATAATGGTTCCTGTACTTTACCAAATGCTTTTTCAACATCCATTGATATGTTCATGTGATTTTTGTTTATCATTTTGTTTATGTGGTATATTATGTTTATTGCTTTACAAATATTGGATCATCCTTGCATCCCTGGATGAATCCCACATGATCAATGTTTATGATTTTTTAATGTATTGCTGAATCCAGATAGCCAATATTTTGTTGAGGATTTTAGCGCCTATGTTTATCACATATTGGCCTATAGTTTTCTTTCTTTGTTGTGTCTTTACCTTGTTTTGGAGTTAGGATGATACTGGCTTCATAAAAAGGATTTGAAAGTCTTCCTTTTTCTTGATTTTTTTGGAATAATTTGAGAAGGATAGGAGTTAGTTCTTCCTTAAATGTTTGGTAAAATTCACCTGTGAAGGCATCTGGTCCAAGGCTTTTATGTGATGGGAGTTTTTTAATTACTTCTTCCATTTCACTAGTCGTTACTGGCCTGTTCAGGCTTTCTGCTTCTTCTTCTTTTTTTTTAATATATTTTATTGATTATGCTATTACAGTTGTCCCATTTCCCCCCCTCACTCTCCTCCACCCTGCCCACCCACTCCCACTCACATTCCCCTCCTTTAGTTCATGTGTCATAAGTTCTTTAGCTTCTACATTTCCCATACTATTCTTGCCCTCCCCCTGTCCATTTTCTACCTACCATCTATGCTACTTATTTTCTGTACCTTTACCCCCTCTCTCCCCACCCCACTCCCCTATTGATAACTCTCCATGTGATCTCCATTTCTGTGGTTCTGTTCTTGGTCTAGTTGTTTGCTTAGTTTCTTTTGGTTTTGTTTTAGGTGTGATTGTTAATGATTGTGAGTTTGCTGTCATTTTACTATACATGTTTTTTTTTTTTTTTCTTCTTAGATAAGTCCCTTTAACATTTCATGAAATAAGGGCTTGGTGATAATGAACTCCTTTAACTTGACCTTATCTGAGAAGCACTTTATCTGCCCTTCCATTCTAAATGAAAGCTTTGCTGGATAGAGCAATCTTGGATGTAGGTCCTTGTCTTTCATGACTTGGAATACTTCTTTCTAGCCCCTTCTTGCCTGTA
>PVIA01007238.1:0-86223 GCA_004024845.1 Tonatia bakeri
ATACCGATATGCACCAGTTTTCTATGGTGTGTAAAATTACTACAAACTTGAACAACACATGTTTATTATTTCACAGCATCTGCAGATCCGGCATTCAGACACACCTTACTTGAGGTCGATGCTCAGGGTCTCACAAGGCTGCAATCAAGATATTGCCTGGCCCATGTCCTTGTCTACAGGCTTGATTAAAAAAAAAAAAGTCTGCTACCTAGCTCCCTCAGTTTGTTGGTGGAATCCATTTCTTTGCAGCTTTAGAAGTCAAGGTATCTTAAATCCTCAAAGCTTAGCAACAGAGTGAATCTCTAACTTCAGAGATGGACTCACCTGATTAGGTAGTCCCACCCAGAATAATATCCTATTTGGAAAGTCAAATGTGCAGGGACCTTAATCACAACAAAAAAATGTTCTCCACCTTTGCTATATTCTATTGGTTAGGAGTAAATTGCAAGTTCCTCTTATTCTTAAGAAGAAGAAATCACACATTTGCACACACCAGCAGGGTAAGAATCTTGGAGCTATCTCAAAGTACTGCCTTCACATCTTGTCAGGGACTGGCTACTCTGAAAACCATCACCACCCACCTCTGAACGTACAGTGGTGACAGTAATGATGAAGCGAAGTTCAGATTTTTTTTAAATGGGTCTTATCTTACAAGTTCTTGCAACAGATCACACGGTTGTGGGGCCACACACCCAGCATTCTTCGGTTGGCAGAGATGTCAGAGTATGAGGTAGACAACTTCTCAAACATAGTGTACAGGGAGGCGGGTTGGTGGAAACACCACCCATCCTCATCACCCTGCCAAGGACTCCATGCAACTGCACTTAGTGATTTAGTTCCCTCCATCAATGTATAAACCACATGTTTTATAACATTTCCTACTTTCAAGTAAGGAAACCACAGGAAAGCTGTGCCACCAGTAGCACCTCGTGCCTACCTTCCTATTCTAATCAACAAGAATGCATTATCAGTGTTTGATCCCCAAGCTGTTTCATATCTAAGTGTGTATGTGTGTGTTCTGAAATCAGGATTCAATTATGATTCAAAGGGAAGTATTTACACATTATAATTTATTAAGCGCGATGTGCTTTTGACAGTAAAAGCAACAAGAGTTCATTCATTTTCTCACTTGAATTTTCTATCATGCTCAGTCTGCACCTTGGTGCTATTCTAGCACCTTGTAAGCTGGTCAGCTTCACTGAGGCTCTGCTGGTTAATTCTGAAGCTTGAGAAGTTAGCTTTCTTTCCTGCACCTGATCAAAATGTACCTGAAAAAAAACAGCAAAATAATGGTGCAACTAGGGATATTGCAATTATTTTTAGAAAGTGTAAAAGAGACAAGAGTGTGAACTTGCTGTGACTTCTTCGTCATTGGAGCCATAGATGTATGCAACCAGTTCCCAGGCACACTGAGCCTTTCATGCAAATCAAGGAAAATTAGCTTAGAGTTCTCATTTCTACCTTTTGCACCATAAACCTCACCCTGGGGGCAAGCAGTGGAGTGAGCTCACGCCTCTCTATTCTCTTTCCAATGTTATTGTAATGCCGTAAACTGCACCCAGTTTCCCTCAGGACCATGCAGATGCTGTGTACACTTTCTAAAAACTCGTGACTGCTTGAATTTCCCACATCAAAAATAAGTGAAACCAAGTACTTGAAATTACACCAAGATGTAAAGCAGCAAATAATGATATTCTCCTTGGCTTAATAATGCAATTACTCATTCAGTAACTCAGAAAATATTTATGGAGACACTATGACCACATGCTAGGTAGTGTTTAGAAAACCCGAATCATAACAAATACATACCAGTCAAAAAGGTTCTTGACCTACTGCCCTCAGAAAGCTTGGAATCTAGTATATAATAACATGTAAGGTGTTGATAATTGCAGAGCCCCAAGGGTGGAAAGTGAAAGGGGGCTTCTGCTTAGAAAGGGGGAGTCAGAAAAGGCCTCTCCTACAGGGGAGACCTCAAGCTATACATTCAGCTTTGCCTCCTTCAGTGCGACTCAGAACTAAGCTGAAACCATGCCACTTTTGTGATAAATAGAACCATTTCTACAATACTCTGTCACTATTTGTAATTTAATCATGGGACACAAATTCTCCAAACTCCAAATTAACTATTCAACATAGAGTGTATTCCAGGGTTATAGTCAAAATAGTTAACTCGTCTGACATTATGAACAAAACATGACCATAAAAACCACTCCAATTAGCTTGAATATATTCCAGCCAAGGAGACAGCTTTTAATTAACTGATTGTTTTGCTTTTAATTAAATGACAAGGCAGCCTGAAGAATTACTTGGAGAATTATTATTATATCTATATTTTCTGCACAATCTTTTTTTCTAAACTCCAGATCTATATCTCAAATTCTTTGGATTATCTCCATCTGCATGACTGATGGAAAGACTTAAATTCAACACTACTGAGGTAGAAAAAGCCATATTTCCTAACAAAGTAGCTCCTCTTTCATATTCTCTCTGCCTCCCTGTGGCTGGGATGCTTTGCATATTTGCCTTGCAGTGTTATCTTACATTATTAACAAATCAATTTTTTATCTGCATTCATCCATGACTATGGTCTCTGGGAAAGGGGAAGAATGCATACCACTTCAAAAATGAAGAAGAAATGACATAGAATTCCCTCCCCAACACTAACAGAGAAGCTCCCTTTTCTTCCTTGGAATATGAGAAAAGAAGAGAAATGGTAAAAGAAAAGCTTAGTAAGGCCTCTGTTTCCCTCACACTTAGAGTTGTAAAAATGAAGATTCAAATATGAAGAACTTGAGAACATTATAGATCAATTTCCTGGGAATGGCCCGAGGTAGGTCATCAACCTTTGGCTGGGATCCAGATCCAATGTGCCATGGGAGCAGGTGTAGAGCATGTATGGGGAAAGTTGCCTGGGTGGAGGGTGGGGTTACATTGCTGGTTGTCCATCATCAATGCCTGACATGCAGGTTGTCACCTTTCCTGATAGAACAAAGAGATGGAGAGAGGAGGGCTGGACCAACAGTCTGGTGCAGAAAGAGGAGAAAATCACAAATACAAACAACAGTAACCAAGCACAATGATAACCACAAAGGGAGTGACATCTGAGACCATGAGACAGATGACAACTGTCACATCTCAGTAGATTCAACCAGTCATCCCTCTGGCAATGCCAGTGATGGGCAGAGACCTATGTCTTGATACCCTCCACTCCTCCTCAAAAAGCAAAATAACATCATCTTAGAAGAATAGAGAGAAAGAGAATGAGAAAGTACCAAACACTATTGACCTGAAAAAGATGGGGCTTCTTTGAAATAGGCTTATTTCCCCCATCATTTCCATTAACTGGACGTTAAAGTTCCAGTTACCCTTTGACATTTGTTGGAGTGGGGGCTTAGGAAGAAAGTTAGATCAATTATAGAAAATAAATATCCATATTATCTTTGCAAAACTGAATGGTAGCAAATAAACTTTTTTTGTTAGGTCACTGAAGGGAAACTTAGCTCCTGAAGCTAAAATGTTTTAATGCATGACTGGCACCTCCCCCACCCTTCTTTTTCCCGACTTCTAATGTCACCATAACTTCCAATAAAACATCTGGCTCCTTCGACTTTTCTGGACTATTGTAGCATTCTTTTCACTGGTCTTACAATATCATCTACGAACCATCTTCCAAACATTGATCGAAACATTATTTTCATTACATTGGTTACTTCCTTAAAAATTCCTCTTGGTTCCTTTTTGCATGCACAGTACTTTTTACCTGTGCTCTCTGGGTACCTAGAACAGTGGTTCTCAAAGTGTGGTTCCCAAATGTGCATTGTCAGCATTCCCCAGGAACACCTTAGTAAATTCCTGGTGCTCACCATAGACTTACAGAGAAGCTGAATCTTGAGGGGATGGGGCCCAGCAATCTGTCTTTTAATAGACTGTCCAGGTCATACAGATGCACATTTACTTTTGAGATCTACTTTACTAGAGGATCCATGAAAGTAACTCGGGAGTCTCAGTTGCTGGTGACAGAGTCCTGTAAAGAGAGACGAAAAGACTCCAGGTCTCTCAGTTCTATTTCATGAAAGGACAGTCTGTTCCCATTTTCTTGCACAAACTTCCATCTAATACAGCATTTGTGTAAGGTGTGGGCTTTAGTCAAGATTTTTTTCCCTCTACGGATGCCAAATTGCTGAATCATCATTTGTTAAAAAGACTCTCTTTCCTCCATTGAACAGTTGTACCTTTGTCAAAAATCAGTTGGCCATTCGTGTATGGGTTGGTCTATTTGTCTCTCTCCACCAAGACCACATTGTCTTGATTCCTATAGTTACCTACCAGACCTTAATGTTGGGTGCAGTGATTCTTCTTATTTTTTCTTCTTTTTCAAGATTGTTTTAGCTGTTCTAGGGCCTGTGCTACATATATTTAAGAATAAATGTCATTATGTCTATAGAGTCTTGCTAGGATTTTGTGTTAAACCTATAGATCAATTTGGGAAAAAGCAACATCTTTACTAGTTCGAATATTTCTATTCATAAATAGAGTTATGTCTTACCATTCATTTAGCTCTTCTTTGATTTATTTTATATGTATTTTATACTTTTGACAATATATATCTCATGCTTATTTTGTTAGGTTTACCATGTAGTTATGTCATTCATTTACAGTGATAGTAAATGGTATTGTCTTTTTTCTTTCCATATTCTCATCCTGAACACTTCATTTCCATGCTAATATTCTAATTGTCTGTGTTGCTTCTGAGTCCTAAATTAACACCTTCATACTTCTTGAGTGTTCTCTCCATCTCTCTTGAGTTCTTCAACTTTTCTTCCACCTTCCAGTTGAATAACTCAGTTTAAAAGTTCTAAATGTACTTCAAAATCAGCTTATTCTAAAACAACCTCATTCTCTTGCTTCTTCTACCAGCCTTTTCTCTCCAATTTCCTATTTTGGTGAATGGAATGTCTGCTTCTGTAGTTGCCCCAGCCAAAACCAGAGAGTGGTTTCAACTCTCCTTCTCCCTCACTGCTGTAGTCATCAGCCACTAAATCCTGACATTTCCACTGACTACCCCTCTCCATCCTCAAATTTGCCTGCTCTTCTCCATGTGCAAGGCCACTGCCATGATCCATTATTTGATCACATATCACTTGAACCACAGAAGCAGTTGCCTAATTTCATTCCCTTTCTCAAGTCAAATGTACTCCAAGCCATCATTTTTTTTCTACACCACAACTTGGGCAGTGTTTCAGATGTGTGAATCTGTGTTCAGCTTGGAATTCTTTCAGTTCTTTCCCGTTGCATACAGCCTTAGCAGGAAACAAAAGGCTTTTTACGACTTGACTATTTCTGCATTTCCTTTATAAGCCCTCTGAACCTAATTTTAATGAATCTCTTGCAGCCATCCAATAATTGATTCTCTCAATTCTTCTGTTTATCTTCTAGGAGTCTTTTCACATTTTTGCCTAACTAATACATTTCCCTTAGATCTTAAAGACAATTTTATTAACCTGTCATTAAGGAAAACCTTCCCTTAATCTCACGTGTATACTTAGCTACATTTTTTTTTTTTTTTGGCAAATCTATATGGTAAATGCAGAAATGAGTGTACTGAAAAAAAAAAGAATGTAAGAGATGTCAGATCTTACTGTGAATGGTTTCCAATGCCATGTTAAGGAATTAATGCAGCCTAGATTTGGGAGCTATTCAAACATTTTTGACACTGGTCTTTGACGCAGGTGGGTTTTCAAAAGTTTGGTTTGTTCTAAGCATAAAACAATGGGGTTTTATACTTTATAAACACTTTAGAAGTGGAGAGGATGAAAAGTGCCTTCAATAATTGAAGACAAAGGTAACATGGCCCTGAACTTGGGCAATGGGTCCAAATAAACAAACAGTGTCTGGAATCTGACTTTTAATTCTGATGGTTCCACATTTTCAGAATAGGCACCAAAAGATATAAATAATTTCTCTGTGTGTACTTGCAAAAAGGAAGACAAAATTTTACTATGTTATGATAGAGACAACATATAAAAATAAAGTGAGCTCCAATACTGAAGCAGAATATAATTTTTAATGCATGATTTTAACTTCCGAGGTGCTAAAAGATCCTGCCAAACCAAGCAATTCTAATACTGAATTAAATAATTAAGAATGAGAAGAGAAATTATGGTAAGTCCAAGCAAGAAAGGTACTATTTTTTATGAGAACTGAATATCGATGAAAATTAACAAAGCAAAGGAAAACAAAGTTTCTTTTAAAATGTTTCAGTATGATTACATAAAATTTGTTATGCTTCTAAAACTGGGTGGTATTTATGTGTTTAATAGTACATTATTCATAATACCACTGGCTCTGAACAATTTTTAATATTGTAAATATATTCATACTTATGTATGTGTGTATTCACATTTCTGTACATACACGCTAATACACAGACTGACAGAGTACAAGCACTCTGGATTTACCATGAACACCAAACGGCCATACTTTCAATTTCTTAGAGACTATAAATTATGACACATATCAGATAAATAAGACCACACTATGAAAGAATCCATATTTTTATCTTTGCTAGCCAGATGGAAATCCATGAGAATTACAGATAGGCAAGATTTCAGAGGTCAGGAGTCTTGATACACTCACCAACTCCGCTGTTGCTATAATTCCTTATCGCTCTAGTTTGAAAGTGAGTGGAAGATGCTTATACATGTCTTAGAAAATCGTCTCTCTTTACCATCTTCACAGTCTCTTTTTCTAAGCCTATGATTTTATCTTCCTCTTATATAGGCTTTCTTGTTATGTAGAGTTCCCTTTCAAAACTTAATGCCAGTACCACTTTGAGCATTTCAACAACAATGCAATGCAGCGTGCAATTCATTGTTAAATGGATGTTCATGCCTTCTTAACTAGTTGGAAAGGTCTTTGAGGCACTGACCACATAAACCTACATTTCTTTCCATCTGTAACACCTAACAATTTATTGAGTGCCAACTCATACTGCCATATCCAAACATATTGTCCATTTGAAATTATTATTTTGAAAACAGTCCTATAACTAGCCTACATGGAGTCTGGAAGATTGCTTTTTCATAAATTCCCCTTCCTATATTAACTGGCTTCTCACCTTGTTCATCTCTCTTATAGCCTTTATGTGATTTCCTGGTACAATGTTTGCTTATCTCCACCACTTCCTAAAGCCCACCCTTCACTATCAGAACAACACATAGCACATAATTGGTTCAACAAATCACTCTGGTAAGAGTTGAGAGAACAAGTACTGCAGGGTCAAGGTGCCTCTTTTAATAAAGCCACTCCTCTGCAGCTTATACCAGAAGTCTTTACTGAGTAACACAGCCAGAGGGGTGAGGAAAGATGGGATGAAGAGTGTGAAGAGATTCAAAAAGCCCACTAAGTTCTACACCAACAAATCCAATTGGAGAGAAAAAAAAATTCAATGAAATGACTATGTACTGTAATTTCAGAAAAAAAAATTATCAGATCTTCACATAGGATGATAGAGGGGAGAAACATTGGCAAAGTCAGACAGGTCAGCCCCAAACCTAGAACAGAGTCCAGAGAATTCCACTGTGGGCAGCCATGGACCTACTTGGCTGCTTAGACCTGTGTGGTCTGCTACTAAATCTGCATTTTTCTCCCTGTTTTACCCCAGCTACACTGAATTCTTTTTACATTGTGCATTTCTTCATTTCTGATCTCATAAAACCTTTCCACACTTACTTTATCTCATACACTGGGAATGAATGCAATTTCAAAAATCTAAAGAAAAATTATGAATTATATTCTTTGCATCAGATAGTTTTGCATCAAGCCAGCTGTAATGATTCTTTAGGAGGCTGTTTAACTTACCCTTATATGTTAAATATTATTTTGCCCCCTTTGGATACTCACCTTTCTTCTCTGCTCTGCTCTGGACTCTGGGAGGCTTGACCTCTTTGCATTGGTTTTAACCAACAGGAGATACAGATAAGAGATGACAGAGTGAGAACATGAGGCCAACTCCTTGCCTGCCTGCATTCTGCAACCAGAGTTCTTTTCCTAACAGCTACCTTTTTTCCACATTTCTTGAACTTCCATAGCCTTTTGCCCCTGTAGAACTGTTACTAGCTCCAGGGTACTCTACTTCCCCTTATTGATATTTGTGAATTATGCCAAAGCCCTTTTAATAGTCTCTTTACTAAATTCTTTCAAATTACTGGTTGCAGTATGCCATCTGTTTCCTGCCAGAAAGGACCATGATTAATCGGTCTTATATCCATTTACCAAGAAATTGATTTTTTAAAGAGAGATGAAACAGAAGGAAAAAGGAAGGGAGGGAGGGTGGGAAGGAGGGAGGGAGGAAGGAAACTTGATGTTCCTGGGCTTCTTTTTAAAAAAAGAAATGCTATTTAACCATATTCACCCCAAACATGCACATTATGGCGGATATAACAAGTTCCAACAGATCTCCAATACTTGTTCATAAGAGAATGGGAAAATTGTGGTGCTACCCATGGATTTTTAACTTAGAATTGAAAAAGAAAAGAAGAAAAGAAGGAAGGATGGACAGAAGGAAAAAAAACAGGCCTTCATGTTGGTGGCTTGGTAGAGATTTTCACACTATCAATTTATTATAATCTGATGGATGAAGCAAATTTAGCTATAAAATCCCGCAGAGATTGGGGCCTGGAGTCCTCTGCTTGCTTGTGGTACTGTTGAACTTATTTTTTTCTGTGCTCCAGGACCTTTGTCTTGACAGATAATTTTTATAATATTCCAATTATTTTCTCTCTCTTAGAGACATGTTTGGGCCTCAACTTACTCGTATCATTTGGAAATAATTTATTCATAGTCTTAAACTTACATCATATATCATGATGTTAAAGTTATATTGGTATATTTCTCTCCAAGAATAGTTTTAAAAACATTCATAGCCGTGACCATACATTATATAAATATGCAAAGCTTGTATAGTTGCCAAGAAAATAAGTGAAAACCTAGCATTATTTTTCAGCTTCATCAAACAATATAATAATCAGTGGGAGATGATCATTATTTTCAAAAATATCTCTCCAAACTTCTTTACTTTTGTTCACAGAAAAGAGGGCGAGACATTTTTAGATTTACCTTTATTTATAGGAATATGAGTACTTTTTTAAGATCTCCAAGAATTATGCCAACTTTGATTACCCTACTTTTTAATGATATGCAGTCACAAATCTGCTTTAAAGTAGAATTAAAAAAAAACTAGCAAAAGACAATAATTGAACAAAATTGAGATAATATTAGTCAAAGAAATGTAAAAATGTTTGGAGATCTTCACTTTGGTTATGTGAATCATTATTATTACTACCCTCATAAATGAAGTTTTAATACCTCTAAGAAACAGTGTCTTCAGCATCTTATATTCTTTTGTCATCTTAATTGTACTTATTGCACAATTTAAATCTCTGTTAAATAGTTCAAGGAAAATCTCTATTCTTTTAAGAAGCTTGAAAATATAGTAAATTGCAGTTCTGTTTAGAAATTATTTTCTAATAAAACACTAAGTGGTTGGATCATTAAATTTGGGTTGGAAAGACTGCATACAGGAGAGGAAACCAGCTGTGGTTCATATGCTGAAACATCTGCTAAACCTTTGGACACAAACTAGCAGGAACAGAAATATGTTCTTTAAACTAAAAGGCAAATGGCAACTGCTAAAAGTGTGGTCCTTAAGGGGCAGTGCATATTATTCCATATGCCAGGTCACCCAGCCTTTGAGCAGCTGATAGCAATGAAAATGCCTCAGGGCAGAAATCCCAACAGGGCTGTTCCTTTAAAAAGGGCCTCTTAAGAGTATGAACACTTGTCTTTTTTCTGATGATGTAGACAATTCTATCTCTACTAATATTTGGATACACGATTAGATAGAAAAAAACATCATTGGATTTATCGAAGGATTGGACAAAGTACACAACGGAGAGAATTATACATTGATGACATTTAATCAAATGGGTATGTTGCTATGTTATTAAAGATGGTGACTCAACAAAGGGCAGAGAAAGACTTTCTGTAATGGCTCCGAAGCAATAAATAAACCCAGGGTGTCGCCGTGGAAGCAAGCTCAGGAAATGGCAGACATTCAGGTTTGAATGTGTTTCCTTTATATACATGCTTTGCGTTCATTTGGTTGCAGCTCAAACTACATTTTCTTTTGAAATTTTTAAGATGAATTGTTAAGACTGTGGACAAGAAAGGGCCCATGTACCAAACCTGACAAGCTCAGGGAGGCTTGCACAGTGACCTTACAAATTCAGAGAACAAAAGTAACCACATAGGGTGGTTTGAAATTAAAACTCCTTAACTAAATACCAGTCACGGTGGGTAGTCATGTCTTAGGCCTATATCCTTTTTGACAAAAGTTAAGTTTTATCTTAACTGAGCCTGTCTAGTGTCCTTTTGCATCTATGATAGTGTACATTTGGAATGTCCAAGGAATCTTTTTCTTTCAGACTCATCCAGGCCCAATCTCCCACCAGAATACGAAAGAACAGAACCACTCACCATTATCTTGTTCTCCTACACACCATTGTGCTGTAAATGTGCCTTGTTAACTCCTCCACACCCACCAGTGTAAAAGAAGTGTGTGTCTATTGTTCTACCCTTTATCCAATCTCAGAGATTTCCCTGCTTTGCTTTCTCCTATTTTCCTGTTCAATTTGTGGGTAATAACAAAGGGCCTTCACATGTAATTTGAGTTCTGTCTAGAAAGAGAGGAGCAAAAGAGGCAAATATATGTGTGTGTATTTGAAATTTTTTTAAAAATATTTTATTTATTTATTTTTAGAGAGGGAAGGGAGGGAGAAAGAGAGAGAGAAACATCAATGTGCAGTTGCTGGGAGACATGGCCTGCAACCTAGGCATGTGCCCTGACTGGGAATCGAACCTGCGATGCCTGGTTCGCAGCCCACGCTCAATCCATTGAGCTATACCCGCCAGGGCTGTATTTGAAATTTTAATTAATAAATCTGCCAAATGTGGTGAAATTAATTTAATGCTTCCAGGTCCAAGACTCTAAAAAGCTCCAAGCTAGATCAACATAAAGGAAACTACTTCTAAGTACATGATATTCAGACGGCTGAAAGCCAAAGATGAAAAGACAGTCTAGAGATATCCACTTTGCCTGCAGAGGGACAATGATTATAATAAATGGTTGGTTTATCATCAGAAACCAAGATGAGAAGAGTTTTTCTGGTCAGCAGAAACTGGAAAAGCATATTCAAAGTGATGAAAGAAAAAAACAAAAAGAATAACCTATATCCAAAAATTCTATCAAGCAAAATGATCTCCTAAAAAATGAAAACAAAATATAGACACTTCCAAAAAGGCAGAAATGATGAAGCTTTTCAGGCTCATGACAAATGTCATTCTAGGGCAATTCAAATGTTTAGAGCAAAATAAAGATTAAATTTGTATACTATATAATGCACGTTTGTGTATATTATTTATATGAATTAACTAAATAGACATATATCTATTTAAAGCAATAATTGTAACCTTGAATTGGATTTACTATCTATGTAGATATAATATTCATGATAATAGTACTAAGGAAGTTTATGAGTAAATACAAATAAATTGCTAAAAATTTCCTATATTTACCTGGAGAAATTCATTATCACCTCCAAATTGGTTTGATAATTTAAAGCTGCAACCACTCATTACCAAACCATAGTTAAAATGGAACCCTAAAACTATTTGATTAATTAAAAAGAATGTAAGAAAGAAAAAAACAGATAATTTTGAAAAAAAACTATATAGTAAAATGGTAGCCATAAATAAAACTATAGAAATTATGTTAAAAATGAATGGACTAAATATTCTTTAAAGACAGTAATCATCAAACTGAATATTTTTATAAAGAATCAATTATATTCTGTAATAGACTCATTTAAATATAAGAAACATAGTTTTAAAGTAAAAAAATGAAAATAACATATTATGGGAAAAGTGACTATAATCAAGTTAAAATTACTCTATTAATATTACACAGAAGAGAAATCATCACAAGAACTATTACCACAAACAAAGGAAGACACTTTAAACGATAAAAGAGTACATTTGTCAGTAACGTATAGCAGTTAAAAATTCATATTTATTTTATAACAGAAGTCAAAATGCTAGAAGGAAAAAGGTAACAGAATTAAAGAAAGAAATAGACAAATCCACAATCACGGCTGCAGAATGTAACACATTTCTTTCAGTAACTGGTAAGACACCTAGGTAAAAAGTCAGAATATAGTAGATTCAAAGACTGGCTAGCACTTTAACTACTATAATCAGAATATACTAGATTCAAGAACAGCTAGCACTTTCTTAGTGAGGTGATCCATGCCTTTGTTATTGTACAGTCTGAGTCTTTCACTGTCCCTTTACCTACTGGATTTCAAGTGTTTTTAACTGATCAGGACCACAGAGCAGAGGAACATGAAGAGGCTCTCCAGAGTGTCTCCTGTGTCAATATATAGTCTTCCTCACTCTCATTTTGAATGAGAAAACCAGTATTTCCCCTTGGGATTAGGATCATTATCTTGGGCAAAAAGCCAGTCTCAGTTTCCAATATAAGAGGATTGGGGATTCTGTTTATATTGCCTGACAGAGCATTTATTGTTTGAGCCTTAGAATGTTCACAGTCACTAAACCAAAAGTCACAATTTTGTGTCATCAGGTCTTTTAACGAGGTCTTGAGGCATGTAGGGAGGGAATAATATGTGAATTCCATGGACAAGAGCCTATGACATTTTTTCTTTCTCCACAATATGCCCTGGACAGAGGCATTGGTATAGTAGCCACCATAGCGTTACAGTCTACAGGGGGCTCCTCCCCACCTATCTGGGTTCGTTTTGCCCGCCACCAAAGGAAAAATATCTCTCAATACCCAAGATTCAGTGAAAAGGAAAGGAATTTATTATTCATTCGAAATAACACAAACTGAAGTTCCCCACAAACGCACACAGTCCTCCCAGCACCCTCCACGTGGCAAAAGGGAGCACTTCCAAAACTTTGTGGTCCTGACTCTCACCCAAAACTCATGGTCCCAACCAAGACACCAAAGCTGTGTAATGGTCCCAAAGAGAAAGACATCCAGTCCCAAAGAAAGACCCCAAATGGCTGCTTCGCTGGGTTTAAATCTCAGCACCAATCTTCTTCTGCAGCCCCATTTCTGGCTCCTCCCACAACTGGCTACAGCTGCCAGCATTCTGGGCAGGTGTGCCCTGTGGTGTGGAGCCAATTATCTCCAAGCTCTTCTTGATCCTATTACAAATCCCTATTTGGGGTTCCCCTCTCAGCTGCACCCTGTTACAATAGCAGTAGATAACACATTTTGAAAATCCAGGAACTTCTTATTTCCAAGAAGAAAAGGTCCTTTCCTCCTCATGATGGAAGAGTGCTACTCTATTAAATAGCCCTCTATAAGTTTGCTGGGCTCCCCACAGAATGGTACAGTGTTGTAATGTCAATATTGATCTCTGCTTTTGGCGGTTTGACTGTGATGGTACCCAGGTTAACCTTGGTGTGGGAAGTCCATGGTTTTAAGCCCCAACACAACCTCTTCTCCTTTCATCATGGGCACCATTTATGAGAACAGAAATGCAATTCTTTCTTCACAGTGAACTGTATGTACGGAGCTAACACTTGTTTCTCAGTTTAGAATTATATACTGCCATGCACCAGACTGTTAGATTCAGAAACTTCACCAATGCAACAAGTTTCTGGCCCAGTAATTGCCCAGGTACTGCCTAGTAATTGCTCAGGTGTTACTGTCCTTCTCTGACATGCCTAAAATTTAATGTTGCCTAGAGTGCTTGCTGCTACCCAGTCTGATTAACTTCACTTATATGTGGAATCTAAAGGAAGTGAACTCACAGAAACAAAGAGTAGAAAAGTGGTTACCAGGGCTTAGCAGGTGGGGAAATGGAGAGGGGGTGGGCAAAGTGTACAGATCTCCAGTTATATAATGAGTGAATTCTGGATACTTAATGTACAGTACAGTGGCCATAGTTAATAATAATCTATTATATACTGGAAATTTTCTACAGAGTAAATGTCAAGTATTCCTACCACACACACACACACGCACACACACAAATCATGGTAAATAAAAGTTGATAGATAGTTAATTAGCTTGATTTTGGTGATCATATTCCAGTGTAGAGGTACATCAAAATATTAAGTATAGCAAAACACCTAAGTATATACAATTTTATTTATTAATAATACCTAAACCAAGAGAGGGGAAGAAGGGAAAAAAACAATAACCAAATCCCTTCTCATTTATATAATGAGGGAATAAGAGAGTGTTCATAAACCTGAGACAAGAGGGTAGGGGTACACTGGAGTGTTTGCCAGTTGAATACAAACAATTTCTGATTGTCTTTTATACCAAGGATGTAGAAAGAAAAGATTTTTCAGGTTAATAATTGTATACAAGGTGCCAAATTTTCTGTTTGTTTCTTTCAATGAAGATATCACATTTGGGTTTACAACTGTGAATTACAACATGATCTGGTTATGTCTGCACTAATCTGTCAATTTCTGCAAATCATCCAGCTCTTTTACTAGCCAAATTTGTGAGTTAAATGGAAGTGAGATAATAACCAAGACTCTTGCATCTATCAAGACGTTTATAGAAGTACCAACCTCCTGTGTAGCTTTTGGCTTACGGTATAGGGAGAGGTATTTCTAGAGACTTCCACTTGCCCTTTCTTACTATAAAAGGCTGTAGTTTAGGGAACCATTATGGCAATCCTTCCAATTACTCAGTATAACCATTCCTACTAGTCTGGATCTGGAAAACAAAACAAGGAATGGTCTCTAAGTCTCACTGGAGAGACTGGGATCAATTAATCTAAGACTCCAGTTACCACATGATCACCAAAAACCTCTGCAACCAGTTGGCCAAGTGGTATTTTAGGTCTGGTGATTCCTATAAGTTCAAAACTACTATGTAATATTAACAAAAAAAGTCTGAGTATTTACCTTTTCAAGATCACTGTCATTCTGCAGATAACCACTGACCACTTTGGGAAAGGCTTAGGTGAAGATGTGTGGTGTATATTTGTGGCCACATTACAGAATTTTCCTCAAAGACACAAGGTCTTACCTTTAAGTAACCTTGATCTGCTGTTAACTGGCTTATGTCCTTTGGTAAAGTCCATAATGTGCATGACACTGGCTCAAATTTGTTTCTTTCTAGCATATTTAGAAAAGGTCTGCTTATATACATGTAAATTTCTCACCCCCTAGCCTTAGGCTTACTTTGTATAACAGGAATGAGCAAATGTGACAGAAGCAGCAGTTTACACATTGAGGGTGTGTTTATTCTTGCTGCTGGGAACACTTCCACCTCCATACTGTTAATAATAATCCGGGCTAGCCTGCTGGCTGATGAGATATCCATGTTTTTGCCCCAAACTAGCCATCAGACAGGTAAGTGAGGTACCTTTAGACCAACTACTGCCAGCTACCAGAGAGTTCATGAGGTACTCCTAAATCATCCAATCCAAGACAACTTGACCTAGGCCAGGAAAATCACCTAGTTTATTCACAAACCCTGAAAAGCAATACATGTCTGTTGTTTTAAATATAAGGGCTTGAAATAATTTGTTATAGACCATAAAATAACCAATAAAGTCACCGCTGTTTTCCTTTTAGGAGGGTATTTTCATCCTTCATAAAAGGAAATAATCATTGATTTCCCCTTGATAAAAAATAATAATGCCTAAATGTTAGGAGTGACAAGGGTACATGGAAGATGAGATTTGTTTGAGAGGCTACAGCTCTGACTCATGAACTTGACCTTCCCTGTGTTGTGTCTTCAGCATTTCTGACCCTTCCCACAGGATTTCAAATCAGTGTCCCATTTGTTGTGGGCAGAGCCAATCATGCTTATTATGGGTGAAGTCTCCCGGTCACCAAGTGATCCTTAAATCAGGGTCGTTTGCCAACTTCCACACATGCCCTTCATCCCTGTTCAAATTGCCAATTCCGCAGACTGAGCTTATACTTTAAATTATGTTCTGTCACTTTTAGTTTTCATGAAAAAAAATGTCAATTCCATTTTCAGGAAGAGATGTTGATGGAGAAACAACACAAGATTATGTTTGCAAAAGGTGAAGAGCAGAGGTAAAATTAATTAGAAATAAGAAATTTCCTTAAGGGAGGAGATACAACTCCAAAATAAAGATTTAACTACTCTAAATTTTGCTATCAGTGGACTTGATCATATGTGCCTGTAAGTATTTTCACAAATTCCTATGATGAAGTCATTTGTAAGACCTCTATAAAATTAAATAACTACATTTCTTACTCTCCTTCCTGTGTAAGACAACACCAAAATCATTTTCAAGGACCTGAATATAATAATCCCTGACTCAAATGTTGTAAACCAGATACTAACTGCAAAAGAAGTTGAACATTATATATATTAGATTACATACATATGTAATATATGCAAATATTATATACACTAATCATGTAATGGACTTCTAATTTAGCTCTTCTCATCAACCCTCCATCAGATTTCCATCATTATTAAAATTGTACTTTCATCAAGAAAGAAAGTCTAGATATTAATGTAATAACAGGGCCTGTCCAAAAACAGTCCAGCCACTGTTAATATAATGAGAAAGGTTTGCAGGACATCGATGTAACCTGGCAGCCAAGGAGAGTGGACTGAAATGCACATGTGTGAACAATGATGACTTCACTGTACTGGTTGGTGGGGACAGTAGATGCCATTGAGTGAGCTATGTACTGTGTTGCCGTCACATTCAAAATAACTGAGGGAGTAAAGCAACGAGTCTGCATTACATTTGTATTAAGCTTGAACACTCCTCCACAGAAACTATTAGGATGATCCAGACGGCTACAGCTACGAGCAACTAGTGACTGGCAGCTTCTTCACAACAGTAATCACTCATGCATCACGTCTTGCACAGTTTTTTGGTGGAACATCAAATTACCCAGGCGACAAACACCCTACAGCCCAGATTTGTAATCCTGCACCTTCTGGCCTTTCCCAAAACTAAAATCACCTTGAAAAGGAAGAAATTTCAGACTGTGGATGAGATTCAGGAAAATACGATGGTGCAGTTGATGGTGAATGGGAGAACTGTGTGAAATCCCAAAGTGCCTACTTTGAAGGGGACTGAGGCATCATTATCCTATGTACAATGTTTCTTGTATCTTGTATCTTCTTCAATAAATATCTCTATTTTTCACATGGCTGTATACTTTCTGGACAGACCTTGTATAGCTTTTATTGTTAACACAAGAGTAACAATTATTATATTTGAATGGTGTTATTTGATGATGGGGTGAGTTTCACAAGAGAATGATACAGAGCCTTTTTTACTTCTTTAAGGTTATATGAAAGACAGCTACCATAACAATGTATCATTTATGAAACACGATTTGAGTTTGCCCTTTGTCATGTCACAACTCAAGAAAATGATGTACTTTTGAAATCAAAAGGCAACAATCCTAAGCATATAAAATAGGGTGATTTAATATTTTGCAGGCACATAGCACCTTGTATCCCAAAGAGCTTTACGGCATAATAATTTGCATTTGATAGTACTTTTCTTGTGAGATTTTTCAAAGCCTATTACATCTTTGTGAATTCAACTATGATGCATTCCCTTGAAGTAGGGATTTGTTCTTTATATCCTTGTTTTAGAGACAAGCACATTAGGTGCTTTGCTGAAGGGTACACAGCAACTCATAAGTCAGTTAGAAAATTGATCTTACAAATCCTAATTCCCTATTCCTTGTTCCAGTACCTTGACAAAACCATTTTCCAAATAGAGAAGCATCACTCTTCAGTTAAATAGCAAATTAAAGACATGCTGTCTCATGTAATCTTGTAAATATGCTTTAAAAGCCACCAGTACTCCTGAGAGGTTTACCATCTGGTCCTCACGGTGACAAAAAGGAAATGGAACTGAGATGGAAAGAGAGATTGAACCCGACTCAGCAGCCAGAGGTAGACTTCTGCCCAGACTGGAGCACCTGGCTTGGAATCTCCAGATTCTCCTTGCAATAGAAGTTAACTTCACCTGTAGCCCTGCTGGAGACTACCAGGTTAGCAAGGAGAGAACCCGGTGCGAAGACTCCTAAGCGATCTGTGGTAAACAAATTTAGTGGTAAGTGCTTACCGCCCACACAAACAAGTTCCAGGATGGCTCCTGAACAGCCTTGCTTCCTGGCATTTTTGCTCTTGAAACTGACGATTCCACACCTAATCAGGACTAAGTCATTAAAAGCATTGTTGCTTCCACCTTGGTCTTCAAGATTACTCATTCAAAGAAGCCGAGCACTATGATGTAAGAGCACTCAAGTAGCTCTGTGGAGAGGCCCAAGTGAAAGGAACTGAGACTTTTGTGCAAACGACCAGCACCAACGTTCCTGTGTGAGTGAGCCACCTTGCAAGTGGAAACTCCAGCCTGAATCAAGCTTTCAGACAACCACAGCCCCAGTCAGCTGCCTCCTCACGGAAAACTTCATGCCTGAACTTACCAACCAACCTGCTCTTAAAATCGTGACCCACAGAAACTGTGAAAGGTAAGCAACTATTATTGTTGGCTTAACCACTAAGCTTCAGGGGGATTTGTTCTATAGTACTGGATAACATACACTATCAAACAATTGAAAGGTTTGAGGAAAGTAAACCAGTAAATTGATTATTTCCACTTAATTTGACAATAATTTAATAAACCTCCAGATTCCATCATGTATCATAGAAAAGACACGGATGGGTAGTGACCAAGTGTTAGGACAATAATTGCTTAACATAGAAAAAAAAAAAAAAACTAAGGCAAATACTCTACTAACAGCTATGAACACTTCCAAAGAGAATAGATGTTGCTATTAAAGTTGCATAAAATCTCTACGTAAAATTTCACAAGGGTTTTCTGCAGCATTTTTGAGTTAAAATTAAACTCTGTGTCATGTCTGGCCCATCACTTGGGCTTGGTGCTTCTCCAAACATTCTGGTCTTCAGTCTCTTGAACACGCCAAGCCCTTTGTTCCCTGGAGCTTTAGAAGACGCTCTTCCTTCTAGTTCTGTTCTCCCATCCCAGCCCTAGTCATGTCTGTTGTATGATCAGTATCTTTAGGTACCAGCTGAAATGCATCTTCTCTAAGAAGCTTTTTGGAGCACTCTTGTAACCCCTTTCCCCCATCACCACATACATATAGACACCAAGAGATGCACATTTTATCGTCACAAAACTCCTATTTATTTCCCTCAAATCACACATCTAATTTGTAAAATGGCCCATGTCTGTTTCTTTACCCATTGACGTTTTATACCTATTAGTTAGCAAGGTGTCTTCATCTATTAAGTGCTTAATAAATATTTGTGAATGAATAATTAAAATGCAAATGTGGAAGAAATCACTAGGAATACTGAAGGGCTTGTCAGACCATTTGTAAAGAAGGTTTCCTGGAAGCAGTGGCACTCAAGCGAGGTTAGCGATAGCTTTAGGTTGCACAAGGCTCATGTTTGTGGGAGACATTCTAAGGGAAGCACTGCAGATGGCGAAGGCGGAGAAGGAACACTGTCGATCTTTCAACCTGTTGTGTTTGTTTTTGTAGGCAACCTTCATTCATCTCAGAGAAGACACTAAAATGTGTGTTTGTATATAACACAGCATTGCCTGGTAGACATCAGGCAAAGCCACCACAGCTGAACTGTGGCGTTATGAATCCAATCATTGCTATCAAGTCGAAGTTTAAAAATGAAAAGAGGAAGGAGCACCCCATAGGTGGTAGTTCTGAGGAGAAGGTAAGGCTAATATGACTGAGACTGATCGGCAATATTTAGTTTACACTCTTCTCACCCCATTCTGATACATCATCAATATTTGGGGGAAATTGGGCAAAGTCTGCAAAAATGGATTGAAATGCTATAGTAGTACAGGCCACTTTAAGCAAAACTCCTAAAAATGGGCTATAAATATGAAATGATGTTTACTTAAAGAACAACCTACAATATAAAATTATATTATGCAGAATTGAATTCACTGCTTTATGAAGACAGAATCACAGATTCCATGAGCATAAGTTAAGGACAGTCGTCTGTCACACTGATTTCAGTGTGAAACCAGTTCTTTTTTTTTTTTTTTGGCAAAATGTCACCAAAGTTTTCATCTTCTCTCTATGCATAAAAACTGAGAAGTTCAATAAAAAATGTATATTATAGGTGTTCATGTTCTTGTGGTTGTTCTAGTCTGGTTGGATTTTTGTTGTTGTTACTGGTTTAATCACTCTCTTGGGAAATTTTTCCTATCTTTCCACTGTACTTAAATTGGACTTTCTAAGGATACTCTTATCTCTTAGCCTTTACCCATTCTTCCTCTAGGCTGGGAGACAAGTGTGCCTTATCCATTTCTCAGGCCACACTCCAGTCTAAAAAATAAAAACCCTTCTCCAATTTGAAATTTCTCAGAATGTTCCACAACGACCTCTTTTCTCCAAGTTTATGGAATCTATTCTCTCTATGAAATTACATCATATAAAATTATACAAAGTCTTGTGCCAGCTCATATAATCTTATATGGTTATATAAAACTTGTTAACTTTCATTGTGACATGATATTATTTCTCTTTACAGAGCTGCAATCTCTTTGGGTTTATCAACCAGAAAACGTATCAACTTGCTGTGTACATAATAGAGTATCGATTATGATTTGATAAGGCAGATTGTGTTTTCCAGTGACTGCAGCAACATATACCTTATCCCATGTGCATGTTTTACAAAGGGAAGCTCATGTTCCTCCCAGCCAGTGATGGTGTCTGTGTTTCCTCTCCTTGAACCTGGGTGGACTTTTATAATTCTCTCCATTACCAGATTGTGGGAGAAGTGACATCGACTGATTCTAGAGCAAGTCATAAAGGTAATCTAGTTTCCACCTGTTTTTTTTTTTCTCTCCCTCTCAGGCCACGTGTCTTAAGAGCCCAGAACTACCATGAAGCCACCATGTTGAATAACCTCGAGGCAGGTGACATACAAGGGACAGAGAGAGATGCAGCTGTCACAGGCCCCAGTCAAGGTACTAGACTGGTGAGTGCAGAAGCTTTTTAGAGATGATTCCAGCCCCATCCAAAGTCTGACTAAGATGATGAACAGACCCCAAGTACACACTGCCCAGCTGAGCCCCAGCAATCCCCCAGAACATGCAGGGCAATAACAATAGATTGTTGCTATGGTTTTAAACCACTAAATCTGCAGTAATTTGTTATACAGACAGACAATTTAAATAAATGATAAGTTTGTATTGTTACTTCTGAATCTGTAAGGTTTAATACAAATGCAATTGATGCAGCACTTTCAATGCTTTTCATTTTATTTTATTATTCTTTATTTTATTCCTAACATTCTTTAGTCTTCTCCATATTCCCTAGACATATTCTCACTTATTTATCTATGTCTCCCTATACTAGAATATAGGCTCAATATGGACAGGGATTTTCCTATTTTATTCATCTCTCCATTTCCAGTAGATAGATAACAACTTGAATCCTTGGTTCTTACATCACAGGAGAACATGGATATAACCCTAGTTGCTATCAGAAGTAAACAGAGAATTTAGCATAGGTGTTATGGATGACTGACACAGATTCTTCTGGCTTTTGTATGTGGTGTTGGACCATAGAAGAATAATTGTGGGTGATATCTGCCTTTTGTATCAATGCCCACATTTTAAAATTCATGTATTTCATCCTATGTTAATTTATCTTTTTATTTTTTCACCCTTGGGTCATATTGCAAGTTCCATTAATTTTTCTTCACATTATAAATCTGGACTATTACTCATCAGTTTTCATTAAAAATACACCCTTTTTGTTAAGTGTTGGTTCTGAATGTTACCTGATCTCAAGCTCTGAGAAGTCACCTTTCTTTTTTTTCAATCTTTTGTTGTCATTTTTAGGTTTTATAGGCCTTTGAAAAAATTTCTTTCCCTGACCTCAGTAGGGCTTTCAAAAGCTATTGAATTAATAGCATCCAACTTCATGTGCTATTTGCTCCTTTTTGGTCATTAATGAAGATGTAAGACAAGACCAGCTACTGAGGTTTTTGTCAAATTTGTTGATTTTTCCACCATCAACCAGCCATCACACCAGTTAATAGAGCTCATAACAGGTCCAAGTGGGAAAGATGCCCTTTAAAAATAACTAATTTCAGCCATGTTATTCCCAATGCATGTTTTCTCTGTGTGCCACCATTAGCCCCTAAGTTCAGAGCATTTTCTTGAGAAGTAAGAGAGAAACTTGGAAAAATATAAAATAGAATAAAACATTGCTGCACCTGCTCCTAATGGCATTATTTTCTATGAAATGAAGAAATTTGATCTAGATGGAGTCAGGTAATTCTCTTCTTGACATATGGTTTCTTAAGGAAAAAAAATCAAGAAATAAACTAGCCGGCTGAGTTGACATGAATAAAATCAATTTAGTGGGAAGGTTGAGGTAGCATGGATTTAACTCTTTATATGCTTTGTTCATAAGTATTCTTGATCTCAGTTCATAGGAACTGTTTATAGAGACTCTTCATAAATGAAGGTGTGACTCTTCTTATAACTCTTGTAAATCTATGGTGATCCACATGCAGTACAGATCAGAGCTCCTTCCTTTCATTCTGATTTCATTTCTTTCTGCTATAATATTGCCACACATTTGGAACATAGAGATACTTTTAATGTAGTGAGTCGCCTCCAAGACATTTTGAATTATGTAAAAATCATCATCAGATTCTGAAAAAAAGCAAAATGACATTTAACAAGGGGTTTGGGACATCATCTGCATTGTATAATTATATTCAAAGCATTACTTTGCCAGCTTTCAGTACAATAACAATTGATAATTATCTCCGCCACCCGGGGCTCTGAATGATCTTCCAGTACCCTTTGGCAATTCCACATTAACCCAATTAGCTGGATGCCTCTTGCTCACAGTCCCATCTACTGAAGAGTTAACAACACTTTCTTTATGATTCAGTCTATTTTATAATTGTGTGTCTTTAAAATATAAGAGATAAGTGTACATACATCAATGTTTAGTAAGAATAAAACATTTTGTCACATCAAGGAAGGGCAATAAGTTAAGAAGTCAAATAATCGCTGACACTTAATAAAGCATGTGGGGCTTCATTTCCTATTCCTCCCATCACCATAATCTAGGTTAACATGTTTCAAATGAGTCTCAAATCAATAATAAGAAAATGACCAAAAGAAAATAAATAAAGATACTGCAGTGAAGGAGTCCAATCAAGGCTGTCCTTTCAGCTGTCTCAGATCTCCTTTCCTTCCTCCAAGCCTAGAAACTCCCCACCCACTAAATAACTACTGTGGGTTTTAGTTCTGGGCCCCTTCTCAGGGAAAGCACACATTCTCATTAATCCCAAGAAGTTGACAAAAGGGGAAGATATTTTTTCAAACCACTCAATCCCATGTGGTCTAATGCCCAGAACAATTCTTGTACTGGAACCGCCCATATTACCTGTATGTAGTCCCTTGGCTAATCCTTCTGATTGCCTCATACTTGACCCCCTTATGGACATACTGGAATACCCATGCCTAATATATAATGCTATTCCAGGTAGGCTTACCTGTAGCATCCTGTGAATATGTTAGAATTCTTTTTTGTATTTGAAAGTAGCAAAATTATCATTGCATTTTTATGTGTTTAATATGAAAGCATTTAAAATAAGCTAGTGTTTGTTATAAGTCCTAATTCCAAACTTTTTCAATGTTTATTTTATATTTTGATCTTCAGAAAGTAAAAAAAGGGGCTTGAACCTCAACTTCTGAGAACCCAGCCTAGGTGTGTCTATCATTGTAGTCAAAATGTTATGTTGTACTGCTTGTTTAAATGCAAGTGACCCATGACTGGCCAATGATTGGGTGGAGGGGAGTGACGGTACCAGATTCCTTTTAGAATCCCAGTAAATCGGAGCCCATGGGATGAAGTACAATGTCTAAATGGGTTTGAAATACAATGAATGGTCGGCCTGATATATGAATGGAGGGAAGAGAGAGAGGAGGGGCAGTGCCCTCGAAGGCCACTTGTACTATACTAGGTGGAGGAGATGTGAGGGTGAACAAGACAAGTCTCTCCCTCAAGGATTCTGACTCTTCGATGCTGAAGAGGCCAGAGGAGCAGACACACATGACTCAGTGTGAGGACTGTTCAATTGGGTCGACACAGGGTCTAATCACAGACAATGTGGAGTTCTCCGAAATGTAGAGGATCTTCCATGCTTAGGCATTCAATATCTGCATGAATGGATGAGAGATTTAATGTATGAAAGTCAAGCAGACATGCTTTTAAATCAGAGCTCTCCACTTTTTGTATGTGTGGCAAAAGTTTGTATAAATAATAGACAACAGTAGTTTGTATAATAACAATTTTTTAAGATGCTATGCAATAACCATTCACCAAAGGAAAACACAAGAGTGCTCTTATGCTTAAAGTTAAGAGTCTTTTAGTTCAGACAAGTCAGTCATATGGGAAGGCGAAAGACTTTTAGAATGTTTTAAGTTTTTAATGGTCTTATAAGAGCGAATAAATTTAAATACATAAAAAGAAGACTTCAGAACATCACTGGTGGAGGAAAAAAAGCAATATGAACAAAAGTACAAAAACAGCAGCCATAAAGCCTTCCCCAGCCTAATCAGTGTGTCCACACGGGGACAATTATCCCAATCTGACTCACTATCCCAGCCAGTCTAAAAATATATTCCCCTGTCAGCAAAGCTAAAAAAGGACCTAAAACGCTTTCAACATGCAATTCTGAGAAAGATTTCAGGCTTGGGATGTACTTTTACTAACAATGATCTGGACCCTTCACATTTCTAAAGGAGTATAGGAAATGTTAACATCGGACTTCACGATGTGTCCGTCACTCCCAGTTGCAAACCAAGAAAGACAGAACTTCCTCAGGACCACACCTACAAACATGTACATGTTTAGGAAGAATGTTATTGTTGGACAGTTCACTCCACAGCAGGAGCTCATAGGTTTTCTGAATTAGTTGTATCTAAGTCTAACATCTCAAATCAAAAACAGTTTCCCTTGTTCCTACCTGTACTTCTGACCAACTAACTATAAATCAGAGGTTTTCCAGCCAACATCTGAGTTCAATTAATTTACTGGAGCTGCTCACAAAACTCAGAGCAACCTATTGCTTACTAGATCGCCGATTTCTGATAAAGGGATGCAGTTTGGCAACAGTCAGGTGGAAGACATGTGTGCATGGGGCAAGGTAAGGGAAAGGAGGCAGAGCTTCTGTGCACCTCCGAGAGCGTCTCTGTCCCTGTACCTCCACATGTGTGTCAACCTGGAATCTCTTCAAATCCTTTTGGGTTGGGTTTTTATGGTGGCATTATAATATATGTGTGATTGATTAAATCACTGCCCATTGGCAATTGATTCAACCTCCAACCGCCCTCTCTTTCCTGGAGGTCCAGGAGAATGTGGGTAGGACTGAAGTGCTAATACTCTAATTGCATGGTTTTTCCTGGCAACCAGTCCCCATCCTTAGGTGGGCTCCTAAAGTCCTCTTATTAATCTAACACAAAAAGTCTGTTATGTCTCTCATCACTTAGGAAATGTCAGGTCTTTGCAGAGTTGTGAGCCAGCACCTTTGGATGAAGACCAAATATATATATGTTGGTCACCTGAATGACAAAAGTATGTATATTTTTTGCAAATCACAATATCCAAGCCTTTTTCCAATTTTGCTGTCAGGGTTTCCATGGAGATGGGGACTGGCAGAGGACAATACAACCAGCTGCCCTTAAACAATCTTTTGCCATGATGTTAGAGTAGCCAGCAAGAAAGAGTAATTATCAATATGCTATAGTGCATTTTATAGCAAAATGATTTCCTTCTCCTTCAGAGAGGGGAAATGTTATTTAAGGTGCTCAGTCAACAGCCTGCAGCAAAATGCAAGTGAATAAATGAATTAAAGCAATTCTTCTGCTACTTTCTAATTCTTCTTGATTTTCTTTTTTATTCATATTTTTGATGTTGTTATTATCTATCTATCTATCATCTATCAATCATCTACCTATCTGCCTGTCTATATCAATATGCAAATTCTCCAACATTACAATATGCTGTGACTTCGAACAGAGAGACCCTCTAGTGGTTAGGTTTTCCAACAAAATCTGCAATTTCCTTTACACGATGAAAAAGCACTATTTACCTGCAAAGTTAGAAGAGAACAAGGCTGACATTCTATTTCATAAGTATTAGCAGAGAGCACTGACGTACATTCTTCTGTTCTCTGACCATTCAATGGTGTCTTTTCCTTATCTCTTATAATACAACATAGAGAAATTCTGTAGTTGGCTGTCCTTATTCAGGGCTTATGTGAAAAAAGAAACAGCTTTAGGGAAAGAGATGCACACTCATCAGCCAACCTCTTTCTACAAAGGGTTTCCTTTGTGTTCCGTGCTGCCCCCAGAGAACAGATAGTGCCTGAGTAATAAATGAACTGGAGGATTTAGTCACCAGACCTGAGAAAAACTCATGGTGTGAATCCTTGCCCTTGAGAGAATTTGCTGAGTAGTATTAGCCAAGCTTATTTTCTGACTACTTGTGGGAAAGATCAAATAGAAACTAAATGTTTTATAACCATGCAGACAGTCTACTTGCATTTAAAGCAACTTTCTTATGTGAAATACAACTTTCACTGCAGCTCCCATTTCAGATTCAAAAACCTGGTTCTTCAGTGTAACGCAGAGAGGAGAGCTCTGAGTCCTATCTGAGTGGCCTCATTACCCCAGGTTCTGTTTGGTGGAGCTAGCAGCTCAGAGATAACACATATTAGATTTTAATTAGTTAATTAAATTTCATGCTTAACCTGAAGTGGCCCTTTAAAAAACATCCTTGCTAAAGTATTTTTAGCAACATTATTTTCAAGAATCATGGCCTAAAGCTACTCACTTCCCTTCCATGCATTCGCTTTCAAACACAGTACGTAGAATTACCCATTGGTCTATAATTTTAATGATCTTTATTTCTTTACCAGATAGGACACATGTGAGTTTTTCTCTATTCATCTATTTTGGTAGGAAATGTTTGAGCAGGGCTTCTTCCATAAAGATAGATAGGAGGAAGTGGTCATAGAGGCATGACTCATAACAGCCAAAAAGTGGAAAAAAGTCAAGCGTCCATTAACTAATAAATAGGTAAATAAAATATGGTTTACATACACAATTGAATATTATCTGTAAACAAAAGGGAATGGAGTACTGGTACATGCTATAGCATGGATAAACTTTGAAAACATTATCTAAGTGTGACCAAAATACGACCACATATGTTTAGCTCATTTATCTGAAAGGTCTGGAAGAGGCCAATCTATAGGGAGAAAGTATGTTGTGATTGCCTAGGACCAGAGGGAGGGGATTGTGGAGTTGGGTAGAAATGGGAGTGACCGCTCATAGATATCTGGTGCTCCTAAGGGGTGATGAAAATGTTCTCAAATTTATTGTGGCTATATATTTATGAATATACTAAGTACCCTTGAATTGTGTAGTTTAAATCAATAAACTATATGATATTTGAATTATATCTCAATAAAGCTTTAAGAAAAAAATGAGTCAGCAGCACTGCTGGAATGAATCTCTGCAGATTAAAAGTATAAAGTTAAAGGACCCTGTGAATATTCCCTTTACAGAGAATTGCTGAACATGTTAATACAGTTGGTGAGTGTGTGTGAAGCATACTCATTAGCTTTGCTTGAGTCTGCATCTTGTTAATAAGTCAGATTTTACTTAATGCATCTCCTCTTGAAGTTGACCTCCATGTTGTAGGGCAAATCTATCCCCTGGATTACTTTCTTTTTTTCCCTTTCCTTAATATTGGGGTGATGCTGGTTAACAAAATTATGTAGGTTTCAGGTGCATAATTCTACCACACATCATCTGTACACTGTATTGTGTGTTCACCACCCCGAGTCAGGTCTCCTTCCATCACCACTTCTCCCCTCTATAAGCCCCTCCCTCCAGCAATCATCACACTGTTGTCTGTGCCCATGAGGAATTTTTCCTTTTCACTCAGTCTCTCCACTTTCCCAGCTTCACCTATGTCAGTCATCCATGAGGCTCCCAATTTCTTTATCTTTAATGTTTCTTATAAAACTCAATAAAAGAGACCAATACTCTTGATTTAACACTTTTTAATGTCTTAAAATTTTTAGTCTATTTAAAAAGGTTTTATTTCCTTATTTATATAGAGAGATTAAGGGAGGGAGAAAGAGAAGGAGCGAAACATTGATGTGAGAGACACACATCAATCAGTTGCCTCTTGCAGGTGCCTAGCTGGGGACCAAGCCTGAAAGTGAGGCATGTGTCCTGACCAGGAATTGAACCAGCAACCTTTCACCTGGTGGGACAACATCCAAACAACTGAGCCGCACTGATCAGGGTTCTTTTTGGTCCTTTATACAAGTGACATATCCACTGCAACCTTTCTTTCAGATCTCTGGAGAACTAGATCCACTCATTATAAGAATGACTATCCCAGGAAATATGGAAGCAAGTAATCTAAGAGAAAACAATATATTTATCTCAGCTTAGTGTTGATCTAATTTTCCTCTACTTGATAGAGAAAAAACCTAGGAAACAATATTACATTTTCAATCATCTGGTTATTCTGTGACCTTTGAAACTTTTGTATAAATAACAATTTGTATTACTAAATCACAAAATATATTTAATAAATAATTCTATGTAATACATTTTCTTTAACAATCTTTAGACTGCTTAAATTTTTATTGCACATTTTTAATCTAAGAACCAGAGAATATTTTTATATAGGGTTAAGTTTTAAAATAATTAATTTAGTTCACAAGGTTAGCTCTATAAAAGTAATTTTACTAAAGACTGCATTGTAAAATCTCACTGTGAAGCTATAAAACATCAATAAAATTTAATTTGAAAAGTTAACAAAGTCCATTGAGACTCAACCACATTTTATGACAATTCATTATAGTTACTTTTAATACCACCAAGATACAGAAATATTGTGGCAAATAAGCTTTCCTCATTTTTTTTCCAGATTTACCCCTGCAGTGTCTATAAGCACAAGGAAGAGCTATCACTAAATGAAGGTGATAACAAATAGGTGTGGCGGAAAGACCCAGGAGGAAAAGAAGGAGATTTATAGCAGATACAGAAATTATATATCCATACTGTACAACTTGATGTTTTAATTGGCATGCACATTGTGAAAATATCATCATGATCGAGCTAAATAACTTATCCATAACTCTATATAATTAGTACTATGTATTTGTGTGTATTCTTAGAACATTTCAAGTATATGGTACAGTACTGTTAACCATCATCATCATGCCTTACGTTAGGTCTCCAGAACTCACTTATCTTGCACAAGTGAAACTTTGCACCTTTCACCAATCTTATTCCACCTCCTGCCTCCCCTGGCAACCACCACTCTATTCTCTGCTTTTATGAGTTTGATTATTTCAGATTCCACATACATTAGAGAAATCATGCAGTATTTTTTTTCTGTATGGTTTGTTTCACTTAGAATAATGTCCTCCAGGTTCATCCATGTTGTTACAAATAGCAGGATTTCCTTCTTTTTTACGACTGAACAGTATTGTGCCATAGATGCATACATTTTTTTCATCCATTCATCCACTGGTGGACATTTAGGTTGTTTCCATATCTTAGCTATTATGAACAATGTTGCAATGAACATGTGAGTGCAGATACCTCTTCAAGATCCAGATGTTATTGTTTTGGGCATATACTCAGTTGTGGAATTGCTGGGCCATGGGGTACTTCTATTTTGAACTTTTTGAGCAAACTCTGGACTATTTTCCTTAACAGTTATTCCAATTTACATTACCATCAAGAGTGTACAAGGATTTTCTTTTCTCCACATTTTCACCAGCACTCGTTATCTTTTATTTGTCACAATAGCCATTTTAACAGGTATGAGGTGATATCTCATTTTGGTTTTGATTTGTATTTCACATTCTTTGATTTCAAAATATGTTACAAATCTTTGGTTATTAAACAGTGTGGTGCAGGCATAAAAACAGACATGTAGGCCAATGGAACAGAATGGAGAGTCCAGAAATAAATCTACTCATTTACAGTCAACTGACCTTCACCAGGTTGTCAAGAACACACAATGAAGAAAATATTGCTTCTGCAGGAAACTGCTGAGAAAACTAGACATCCACACGCAAAGGGATTAAAATACACCCTTATCCCACACTGTGTAAAAGATCAACTCAAAATGGACAAAGACTTAAATGTGAGACCTGCAACTGTAAGACTGCTGGGCGAAAACATAGAAAAAAGCTTCTTGGCATTAGTCTTGGCAGTGACTTTTTGGGATCATGACACTGAAAGCACCGACGACAAAAGGAAAAATAGGCAAGCGGGACTGCATCAAACCAAGCAGCTTCTGCACAGCCAGAGGAGCAATCAACAGAGTGAAAAGGCAACTTACGGAATGGGAGAAAATATTTGCAAAACATGTAACTGATAAGGGGTTAGCACCCAAAATATGTAAGAAACATATGTAATTTAATCACCACAATGAAACCCAATTTTTTAAAAAATGTGTGAAGGACCTGAACAAACATTTCTCAAAAGAAGACTTACCAATGGCCATGAAGTGAATAGGAAAAGAGCAACAAAAAGTACTCAGCATTCACAAAACTTTGGACCACTTTTGCAAATCTATCTTTCAACCATTCACATACAGGAAAACAAATGCATATGTTCAAGATGTTCACGGAAGCCATGTTTGTAAGGGCCAAAAGTTGGGACTATACAGAATATTGATATTGGCCCCGTTTTTATTCATTGATCAACCTGCATCAGTACTTTTCCCTTTAATATGATGGGCCAAGAAATAACAGTGTGCTGTGGTACATGCTGCTTGAAAACAATCTGCAGGGAGCTATTTACGAAGATGCAGATTATCTACCAAATGCTTCCTGTGTCCTGCTCAGAATTGTGAGGCATTTATCAAATGCCCAAGGTGGGCCTAGTATTCTGGCAGGAACTATCACAGCATCTTACTGGATAAATCACCAAGAAAGCCGTATTTCTAAAAGAGTCAAGTGAGTCTCAGTCTTCACTTCCGCCAGAGAAAAGATTTTTCACTCCAGAAGATCAAGTTTCTAGATAAATGTATGTTGCTTATCATCAATGCAGGAACAATATAAACTGTCCATAAATCAGATTTCTTTTATGTTTCTCATCCTGTGAAAGTCACCCACTAAGCACACTGCGCTCTCTGCCTCCAGGAATTTGCTTATACCCCCCTCCTTTCACTGAAATCATGTGCATTCTACACTCAGTTATAACTGTGACTGTTCTATGAGCCAGTCTTTGCCAATCTTTGATTTCTAGAGGATGTTTAACAAATGTTTAAGGCACTACTTAACTTAATTATACATGCATGTATGTTACTTATATAAATATATAACTTGTATACACAGTACAAATAGTGCATTGTATAATATACAAAGTAATATGGATAAGCAAAAATAAATAGAAATATCTATTTTTAAATTTACCTATATCTTCCAATAAATTGAGAGGATATTTTCATCTCAGTTTATAGATCTCTACATTCTCTCTCTTGATGAGTTCACATTAGTTTGTTGCATAGACATATGGATACACCAAAACTGACTTAACAATACCACCATTATTAGGTATTAGAAAATAACACTGTAATCAAAATTCTTACATACATATACACACACATATATGTGTGTGTACATACATATACGCACATATGAGTGCACCTTGTGTTTTAACTACTTCCTTACATCAAATACTTAGATATGGATTTTTGGCTCAGATGTTCTACATTATTTTTTCAACAAATACCTACAGAAAAATGCAGTCAATTTTTACATTCATGACCCAAATGTTTTTTTCCTTAATTGTATCCAGTAGTAGTGGATAACTGTATTTTTATATCTTAGTAAATCTGATAGCTAAAATCTACTGTTTTAATAGTTTATGTTTTTTTCTAAATATTTATTTTTATAATTGAACATATTTTCATGCCTTGTACATTTTTCTAAGCCTTGGTATTGATTAAATTAAATAGAAGCATCTATTCTTTGCTGATTTGTCAGAATTTTCTTCAACGTTCTGTTGACCTGGTGGTAGTAAAAAGTTTTTTTTTATGTGAGGGTTTATCTTCCATTATGTAATAATAACCATTTTTGTTTCTCCTTTTTCCATGTATACCTTTATCCATGTTTTATCTTTCGAACATTTTAATCTTCATAATTTTGGCATTCTGTTAATTTTCTATTGGTAACAGTTCTCCTTAGTGGTGCGTGAATATGAGTGTGTGTGTGTGACTTCTCTTGCCTGCATTGTTCATTTATTCTAAAATTTTCTTCAATAATAAATACATTGAATGATGTCAGATTTCTTCTTATTACCTCTTGGGGATAAATAAAACTTTTTATATGTATTATTGTCATTATAGTTACATTTTTATTTTCTTCCTGGCTGAAGTTCAAGTAAATTTGTTTTCGATATCTAGGTACCTGGGAATTGCATTGGTTTATTTGTAGGAGGGCAGTTTGTTGTTGTTGCTGTCGCCGGAGTGTGATTCACTGCTATGAAAGTTCTACTCTGCTGTTTTCACATAATACAGCCTCGGGAAACTATGCTTTGAAAACTCTGAGATTTTCACTGAATCATAAAGAGCAAATTATGAAATATTCCATATGTATTTGTGAAGGAACTACAGCCTCTGTATGAAAAGAAGAGTTTATATATACATGTATATTATATTAATAAATATACAAATATATTAAATTGACCAATGTAACTGTTACCTACACTATCAAAGACAATTACATTAATACATTATTGTCAACTTATATAATTAATTTTAATATATCGTCAATTTCTTCTTTTTAACTGCTTTCTCTGTGGCAAAATTCAATATTCTGAGTTCATTAGTTATGTAATTTTATATTATTATTGTAAATTACATCTCTTACTATCAAAAAGTACCTGTTTATTCTATTTTTTTATTTCATGATGCTGGTAGCATGACCTTGTACAGGACAGTGCTAAGAGCACTCACGCTGAAACAGAACTGCACTACTTCCTTAGCTCAGTGATCCTGAGCGAGTTGGTGCACAACTCTGCCTCAGTTTCTTTCATTGTAAAGCGGGGATAGCCATAGTACCTTACCCATAATATATCTCGGAGGGTTTAGAACTCTGTACTAGCTATAGTATCCTTTTCTCTTTACATTTTACTGAAGATATGTGTCTTCATTTTCCTATTGATTTATTTATTTATTCATTTATTTTTCCATCACCATTTATCCCCCCATCTTACCTTTACACATTCTTCATTCACTTTCAGACTATTTCTTATACTCAACATCTATAACATTTGATATTTTGAAGGGAATGACATTGCACAGGGGTCAACCTATCAGCTCTCTTGCTGTGTGCCTGACAAACAGAAGCTGTGAGATCCACTGGATTTGGGAGTGAGGCAGCATGGAATCCCGCCTCTTGATTGTGATACATTGTGACCTCTGGGAAAGTCATGTAGCTTCTTTCAGACTCAGTGTTCTTACTTGTGAAATGGGAATAACACCCCATGTACAACTATTTGTTGAGGCGCAAGTGAGAAAATCTACAGGGAAGCCCTTCAGACACTAACATGGTATTACGCCATTGTTAGTTGTCATTGTCATTGCAGAATCACAAGCCCTTTCAGAATCTCTTAGAACAAGGTATCTTCAAAATTCAGAACTTTTTGGATTTTGAGAAAGAAATTGAGTCCATGTGCCAATTATTCAGAACAAAGTTTGAATTTCAACTTTATGGATTAACTTGCAGACCCATTCAAGGTATGTAACTCTAAGCAACTGAAGTTTTGTCACCACCTCTGTCATCAACAATAGTGTCACTTCAGCTATTGACAGTTCGAATTTTTTAAATTTTGTAGGTGCAGAAAAAACGAAAATGGAAATTCTCATGAATTATTTTAAGAGATTATTATCCACCATAAAAGAGATAAAGAAGCAATTTGAAAAGAAATTGTTGCCTAAGGCAAGTCTTTCTGAAAGACTTGACACCATTGATGAATTGTTTACTTTAAAGAACTCATTACTTTTTAAAAATTATTTTATTGTTGTTAATTGTCAATTACAGTTGTCTGTATTTTCTCCCCACCACCTCCCTCCCTTGCTTCCACCCTCCCCCTTGGTTTTGTCCATGTGTCCTTTATAGTAGTTCCTGAAAACACTTTTCCCCTCTGTCCCCTCCCCCCTCCCCTCTGGCTATTGTTAGATTGTTCTTATTTTCAATGACTCTGGTTATATTTCATTTGTTTCTTTCTTTGGTTGATTATGTTCCAGTCAAAAATCGCATTACTTATTAGATAAAGATATCATACTATTATCAAATTACTACTATGTACCTATACTGCTTTGGTGTCGTTTTGTTTTCTGGGATGCAGAAGCTTGTCCCACCTTTCCTCCTGAAAAGACAGGGAGAAGAAACAGAGTGAGAAATTGAAATGTGTCAAGAATCTGCCTTATGAGCACCAGTCCTGTCTGTCGCACTTTGGGTGGAAGACCACATGACAACATGTCAGAACAAATTCTACAGACTCTTCTCTTGAGAGCACATTCTTGAAACATAATCAGGAAGATTGAGCAATTTTTTAATTACTGCAACCTGCATGAAGGGACATACAATGCTGCCAAAATTGTGTGTTGACTTATCACATCATCACGGGACAAGCTAAAGGTAATCTCCCTATTCTGTCTCAAGCCCTAAGCTTCCAAATTTCTCCTGAAAACCAGACATGAGAAATTTTATTAATATTCAGAGAAATCTCAATTCCAAGTTTAAATTTCTTTCCTAAAACATCTCCAGATTCTTAAAGTGATGCTTTAATTCTGCTTAGAGACAAGTATGTTATTATGCAAGTTATTTTAATGGTTAATGTTGGTTGGTTCTTAACATTTTCTGACGTTCATGTGGACTTGATTGTTATTTATCTCCTTAAAATATCTATATGAGAAAAAGAAATTGCCAAACAAGTGCACAGGTGAATCTCGAGGTGTACCTTTTTGGACATAGACCTGTCATCACACTCTTCCAAAACACATTTTCACCTGCATGCACACACTGGGCATTCATCAAACACATTTCTTGAAATGTTCTTGATAGTATTCATTCTACCTTAAACCACCTGTCAAAACAACCCTTTAATTAGGTTAAGCTGTCTGGCTTTGTGAAAAGGTTTACTGTACTCAGTTGTCCCTGCCATAAAATTAATAGTTTGACCAACTTCTAAGGAGACGGATTTTGCACTCGTGAAAGTCAAATTAAATCCACCTTTGCCAAACAGGGGAAAAATTGGTGTGTCTGAAACTTTGAAAGCAGCACTTCATTTATTATAGTCTTTGGAGTGCCAAAGTACAAATTAGGTAGAACTGCAGCTGCTAGAAAGCCCCAGTTAGAGCGCTTTGCTATTATGACCTTTTTAGTAGGCAGTGCGCCTACAAGATAATGAACAGAGAGAATGACTGTACCAGAGTCAGCACTGCCAAATTTCCGACCAAATTTGCAATAAGCAACCAATCATTCAGTAGATTAGTATTCCACAGACTTAAATATTACATAGGCCAGTCACTGTACATCATTTCTAGACCACAATTCCAGGAACAAGGCTCATTTTATTATTAAAACTCAAGAATAGAATTGGTTTAAAAATGCTTTAGAATTTCACTATTTCACTTGGGACTTACTAAAACTGCTGTTGGACCCTTACTCTTTCAGTCAAAGTAGTGAAGTATAATTACTCTAGGCTGTTTAATTCTGAAGACAGAAGGATTTGGAGTTTGGGTTTGGGATTTTGTTTTTCAACACATTGCATAGATGGGTCTGTTATCGGCTTAGAGATAAAAATGATTCATGATTCCAATTATTATTTAAGGTTTGCAAAGTCTTAAGGTCTCTAAGGCTGGACCCAAAGTGAACAGTGCAAATAACGAAGACAAACTGCTCTGTTATTTTCCTGAGTCAAAAGGAGTCATCAGAGAAGTTGTAAAAGCACACATTTTACCTTAAAATATGAGTATAAGCATTAATTTAAGACAAAGTTTAACATATTATTTTCTTTTAACCCTACATTTTTAGTAAATGTAATTTACTAAAATTTAATATGATCATGATCTTCAGCTATAGTTTTATAGCATTCACTAGAAATACAGAAATCCAATTTCTTGTGTCTTTCCTTTAATAACACCAGATGCGTGGTTGGAGGGTAGTCACTTTCTGAAGAGTTATGTCATCCTTTAATATTCTCTGTAAGCATGATTTTAAAAGACCAGAATCCAAGGAAGGAAGTGTTTTTGAATTTTTTATATCCTCACACAAAACTTCTCATCCTCATCAAAAACCTTTTTATATATTTCTGATGTTGCATTTACTATTCTGAAGTAAAATTCATACATAACACTTTTTTTCATAATAGTCGATCTAAAGCTCTTAGTGTTACATCAAAAAGTAACAAATAAATTTATATGGAAATATTCTATGTTAATTTGTAAATGCTCAGGCTGACTACAACAGAAGACATGATAAAGTCTCAGATTATTTTACTAATTATGATAAATAAGTTTAGAAGAAAAAGGGGGATGACCGTCAAAAGCAATTCAATACATGTTTTACAGAAGCATATTTTCTTTACCAAACATTTGTTTATATAGTTCTTTCTCTGTGTCTGGCTCAGTGCTATGATATTTTCAATGTATTAACACACTCACTCCTCATATGAATTACTCTGTGACACTGGAATCATTATTTTGCAGAGGAAACTGAGGTACAATGGAGTTAAGTGGGAGATCACCCAAGAACCCCCAGTTGGTAAGCAGCAGAACCAGAATTTGAACCCAAGCATTCGGATTCCAGTGTCTATGCATTTGATTGCCATATTATAAAATAGTGACCTGGGATAAAACCAGATCAAAGAATCATAAAATAGATCTCCTGTTTAAAATGCTGCCATACAATTTGCTTCTATTATGTAAAAAAGAGCCTTGGAGACCATAATGATAAAAAAAAAAACCCAGGAGAAATAGAATGTTTTAGGGGAAAGAACAGCAATAAAAGTCTGTAAAAATGATGATTCACATCTCTAGAACATCACAAAAACAGTTTTAAATAGAGAAAAAACAAAATACGGTCAATTGTAATATGCTTTTTCACAATTAGATATTTTCTTATGTGGTAGAAATATTCAAAAATAGCAAGTCAAAAAACATAAATTGTTTAGACAACATTTGTTAATAAAATTTAAGGAGATGACTCCCTTTCATATGTCTTCACTAATTTTAATAATATGTTTACCTGACTGTGAAAAGCAGTCTCAAATATTCCTCTGTTATAAATTTGCATGAAGAACTTACAAATTAAGATCTAGATTTAAATTCCATGGGAAATGTGGTCACATGTAGTGGAAGAATCAAAATGATATACAATTCTTGGTAAAGTTTATAACAGAATAACCTTCCCTTGATTTATATAATATTTACATTTCTTGCTTGTTTGATTTGCTTTAAAGTTGTCCAAAAAAAACCACCCTGTTTTGAAATTGCATATGAGGGGTTTAAATTTATCAGTTTAGTTATAAAGCATATATTTTGGCTACAGGAAGGATATTTAAGAGCTCTGCAGGATTCGGACGATACTTGTTTGCAGAACAGCCTGACCATTGCAGGATGTCTACCCTTGCTGGCTCCACTCATGAAACTTGAGTAGTGACCACCCCCCAAACACTGAGACAACGAAACACAACCCTCGTAAATTCTCGAAATGGGTTCTAGAGGATGGTGCTTCTCCCGCTGAGAGCCATTGATTTAAGGCTTTGTGTACAGCAGTATGTAAAGCAAATCTCAGTTTGGATGGTATAAATTTTCTCTTATTTTACCAGAAGCATGCCTTAGATTGATGATGCATTTAAAAAATAAAGATTATTTTCATTTCAAGAAAGCATAAATGAGTTTTCATTTTTCCTTATGGATCATTTCCACAGTTGTTCATTCTATAACAATATCGGAACAATAGGAGCTACATATGGGTACTATAGAGGTTTTCCTTCAAACTCACTATAAATGTACAGGACTTCTCGTTTTAAAGCTTTTTAATGAAATTAATTGGAGTGACATTAGTTAATAAAGTCATATAGGTTTCAAGTGCACTATTCCATGATACATCGCCTGTATATTGCTTGCATTGTGTGCCTGCCGCCCAAAGTCGAGTCTTCTCCTATCACCATGTACTTGGACCCCTTTACCCTGACTGCCTCCTGCCCCTATCCTTCTGGTAACCACCAAACTGTTGACTGTGTCTATGAGATTTTATTTGTTTGTTTTATTTGCTTGTTTGTTCATTGGTGGCTTGCAGTTTTATATCCCACATATGAATGAAATCGTGTGGTTCCTGAGTTTTTCTGTCTGACGTTCTGTTTAGTGCAACATTCTCAAGATCTACATTTCTCAAGTAGCAGTGTTTCATCTTTTCTTATAGCTGAGGAGTACTCTATCTGTATGCACCACATCTTCTTCATTCAGTTATCTATCAGAGGACACTTTATGTTCATGTTTTTGTCACCTCAAATAATGCTGCAGTGAACATAGGGGTGCATATGTATTTGCAAATAAATGTTTCCAATTTTTTTGGTGGATACCCAGAAAAGGGGTTGCTAAGTCATGTGGTGACTCTATTCTTAATTTTCTTGAGGAAACTCCATACTGTTTTCCATAGTGGCTGTATCAGTTTTAAATGTATAGATTTTAAGACAAGTGTTAAATAATGTCTAACTTAGGAATGAAATCAGAATAAACCATCTATATCAAGCAACCAGCCTGTGTATTAGGAAAACACTCCCAGAAATGTATGCTCTAGTTATAAAACAAAACACACAAATTCATTTTCAAAATGAAAAGATTTAAGGAGTTCCGTGTAGTGTAATGGAAGAGAGAGTACTGAGTCAAAGCTAAATCAGCCCTTGGAAAATTCAATTTCTAATTCATATTGGCTATCAAGACACAGGGCTCTTGGAAGGACATGATTTTATTTTTTAAAAGTATATTAAACAACTCTCTGGCCAACTAAATATTTTGACCCAATGAATGAGACTGATTTTATGTGTTATGTTTTTCCATAGGAAACATATTATAATATGTTGGGAAATAAAGCTTACTAAAATAGATTTTAGATTAGAATTATGTACCTGTACCCATATAAAACACATGTACATGATATACATGCATATGTGATAAAAGAGAGAATAAGGACAAATGAATTAATTGTGGTTTACTTGAGAGTTTCAAACCAATCTATTAAATTAGGATAAATTTTAAGTGAGCATTGTGCTGTACATTATTCTAAGCACTTACATATATTAATCAATATGAACATCATAGTAGCTCTATGATGAAGTTATAACTCCAAGATGAAGACTTAAGTGACCAGGTTGGAATCCAAGCATTTTGGTCCCAGAGTACTTTCTTAAACGCTATATTCCATGGCCTTCCTGTTACGTCAACCATCAGTTCCAAAGGCTGTTCCACAGGTGTGATAAAAATTTTCATGAAATATAAATTGAAGTTAAATCCAAATTAGAGTGATTCTATTGCCTTTAGACCTTAATATTCTAATCTGCATTGTGATTTACCAAAAGACATATATCAAATTTCTTGGAACACTAAAGCCTCTTATTATAAACCATTTTTCAAAAAGAAAATAATATTGTATGAAACATCTTTGGAAAATGTTGCATGATTCTGCCTTTAAATAACACATTTTAAAGAAATAATATAATAGAAATGAATAGTTCTATATTTTACTCTTAAAATGTTATCAATATTTTAAGATATATCTTCAAATGCTTTATAAATTATAATGCTTTATAACACTTTATAATCTATAATATATAAATTATAAATAGTAATTTATAATAGTTGTATACAGTATAATAGCATAATAATTATATTATAAATAGTTATTTATAATCCATATTAACTTATGAACTCAATATGAGAATGCTCATGGTATATGTAAATATAAATATGTAAATCTATATGTACATATATATTTACTTATAAGTCTTCTAAGTATTGAAGCTTAAACAGATTTACTAAAACGTTTTGAATATAAAATTTATCAGAGGGTATACCCCATGATTCCAGCATCTTCTTAGAAAGCCATGTGCAAAGTACTATTTACCTTTTTAAAATATTAAATAAATAATTTATGTTGGCTTTAATGGAGATTAAGTGAATGAATGAAAATAAAATTAGTCTTTTTATCTTTAAGAAGTATCAGCTTTGACCTTATGATATCTAATATACAGTTAATATGTTTGAAAATCAGAGGTCTCTGTGATCTAAGAAGTGGAATAAAATGGAGTAATCTCGGATATGTTTTGGTGGATTCAGTTATGGCAAGAGAAAGAAATAGATCAAGAAATGAAAAAAAAGGTGCTATATTGTTAGTTTTAATACATCTCTCACATAAGCTTCAAATATTTTCATGTCTTTGACATAGATCTAGAAATGTTTAAATTATCTCCCTTTAACTTTATGTTTATAAAACATGTCATAACTTTCAAAAACACAGCTAGCTTTTCCTTATCCACAATTTGGAGATATTTATTTGTAAGCTCAATTTAGAAGTTTTATGTAACATTTATTCAAATGAACATACATTATCAGTCATCCACAAACAGTTTATTAAGCACTTTCTATGGATCTAAAATCAGGTGTGAAATGTGGAGGTCCAGAAGATGTTGGTGAAGTCCTCACCTACAGAGTGTCCCATTTTGCTGATTGTATATACCCCACAGACAGGTGATTTAAACATTCTGGTTTGAAACGCCTCTGTGCTGCTCTTAATTTAAATCTTCACAAGTATAGCAAGGTGAGCATAGGGCCTTCTGATATTAAGAAATGACCTTTTTCTTCTTTCTTTCATTGTTATTCAGTAACAGTTGTCCCCATTTCCCCCCCATTACTCTCCCTGCCCTACCCACCCCCACCTCCCACAGTCAGTCTTCCCCCTCCCCATTGTTTTTGTCCATGGGTCCTTGATACATGTTCCCTGATGTCTCTCTCCTTCTTTCCCCCATTATCCCCCTCCCCCCTCCCCTTTGGTTACTATCAGTTTGTTCTTTATTTCCATGTCTCTGGTTCTATTTTTAAATATTTTTTCTAAAAACAGCTGATCCCATTTTCTATTAAAATACCACGTTCCTCATCCCTTGCCATGTGGATTCTTGTAGGAAATAGCCAAGTATCACATATCCAAAATAAACTCTTAGAATCATTCGTTTCTTTGGAGATACCAATGAGCAACTATTTGCTACATATCTATTACACCTTCTGTAGAGAAAAAAAAAAAAAAAAGCCGAGCTTTACAATTTGCCCCTAGAATCTGGGTGTCATGTAAAAACGGTTTCGAAAAAAGAAAACAATGGTACTACACTGCTAAGACCTCCCTTACATTTTCCATGGGGCTGACAAATGTAGCGATAACACGCTGAGTGTAACATTTGGGGCCTGAGATTGACAATGAGCAAGAAAGCCAGGTGGAACTGCTGAAAGGGCTCAACGTGAAAATCGCTTCATCCTCGGCAAGCTAATTCTGGCAGAAAGGGAATCTGACATAAGCACTGTGAGCAATGAGGCAAAAATTTCTTTCCATCACCTCTGCTGAATCTTGGCTCAAGCTCCAGTCAAATTCTTCCCTTTTATACATCTCTTTTAGGCACATGTATTTAATAAGTGCTACATTTGTTCTCCCTTTCTAGTGTGTTATGACCTGCCATTCTGTCACTTCCATGGGCATAAATGTGACCTTAATTGATTAACTTATACCTTTCTTCCTGACATTGGGTTTATTTTCCACTTATTTCTTTCTGAATGCATAATAATTTACCAACATTTCAGTATTTCAGAAATCTTTTTTACAATTTTTGTCATATCCACATATACTTTTATTTATCATATTATTTTACTTCACATTTTAGACCTGCTGTTTTGCATTCACAATGCCTGACTCCAAGGTTGTTATATGTTTTGTGTGCTGTTTGTGTGTGAAGACCCCATCCCAAGATCCAGGAGGAAATATCTCACTCGAGGTAGTAATTACTATGTCCCATCCTCCTGTCCACCGACCTTGTTTTGGTGAACCAAGTTAATTTAATTTAGTTAAACAAACTTATTCAGTGCAAATAACTCATTTTTATTGTGTTAAGGGAGAAATTTGGGGACTAAACATTTAACAGGGAAAAACCACTAAACTGATAGAAAGTAGAAGCTGCTTTCCACTGGGGTTGCTAACCCAGTGCATTTTGAGCCAGATTTATTGGGACCGTGTTCATACCACTCCAGCTCCAAGCCAACAAGCACAAAAGCAGAGCCAGAAGACAGAAAAAGTTTCCAGATGACTTCCTTTCAGCACCTGGGTCCGGCTTCACTCTAACCTTAAAGATCTGAACATTCAGACCACTTGAATCAATACCGTCCTGCTGCTTTTGTTTAAATAGATTTGGGATGAGTTTATGTCTCTTGCCACAAAAAGAGTTCAATCATATATTAGCACCGTGTTCCTCAAAGACATTCTCTGTGATGACAGCATAAATCAGAATGGTTCTGAATTCTTTGAAACATTCAGATCTTTGTGCCCCAGCCTTGACTTACAGAAACAGGCTTTTGGGAAAACGAGGCCTGGGAATACGTATGTGTTATCATTCCGATGTCTAGTAGTCACTGATCTGGAATCTGTTTGCTCTTCCATTTTCTTGAACCACTAGCCTCCAGAAATTTACTTCCATGCCTCCTTCAAATTAATTTCACAATGCTCTCACTTCTGTCTTTCCACCATCTTGAACAATTAGCTGACCTTACCTTGTGTACCCCTGTACTAACTACTACCTCCTTTGGATTTTATCAGAGTTCAGGCCTTGATCTGTGTTGACCAAAAATCTCCCTCAGGAATCTTCCTTAAAGGAATAGACATTTATAATAGTGAAACATTGTAGAAGTATCAGTTTAGAGGGGTCTTAGAGCAATTAGTACTTCTATCTGACGTGGATTCTACAATGCACCCTAAGGGGTACGTTTAACAATTCAGAGTGCAACCAAACTCAGTCCCACTGCCCACTGCTTCGAAAGCCAATACTAAAGAGGCAGGTGCTGATGTAAAGGACAGTGCTTTTATCCAGGTGCTGGCAATGCGGAAGAGGAGGGACCCTCATCTTCAAGCTCTTCGTAGCATCTCAGGTGTCCCAGCGAGTTTGTGTAGGGAAACCATGGGAAGAGGGGAGCTAAGGAATTTCTGGCATCATGCAGTTTCTCAGCTCTGCTCTTGGGTGGTTTCAATATTATCTCCTGCATGTAGTTTCATCACTCCCTCTGCAGTTCCACTGCTGGGACCTGGGAACAGGACGTGCAGGCAGCCTTTCTGCTGGTTCTGAGAAGAGTTGCTGATGCTTCTTGCCCAGTTTCTTGTGGCCAGAGTCATGCCTTGATTAAACAGGGGCTGCAACCACTTGTGTCTATAAAACACTGTAAGGAAAATTTTAATACATAAATCTTCTGTGAATTTGTCAGTACAGCCTATTCTATAATTACCACCTCATTAGTAGATTATGTTTACTTCAATCACTGTTACTAGAGGACTTTTGGGTGTTAAGACAGGAAAATTCCAATATTGTTGAAAGACTTCTCAAGTTAGAGCAGAAAGATGCCACAAGCAAATATAAAGACAAATGCAATTCAAATCAACCATGGGCTGTTTTGATGGACAGTAAAAAAAAAAAAAGAAAGAAAAGAAAGACAGAAAGAAAGAAAGATGCGGCTGTTTGGGGCTGTCTTCAGGAAGTGGGCATGATACAATGAAACTGATTAAGCAGGCTGGACAGTCTGGATTCAAACTTGCTGTGAAGAAGCCTTCACAGTGCTGGCGCCTGTGCTATGTGTTCGCACTGTAGATGTTTCCACCTTTCCAAGCCCTGGTGGTCTGTTTGTTGGAGGTCTTTTTGCTTCCATTCAGTACAGATTTGGACTTGCTCTCCACTTCCCTGTTTGGTTCATTCGCCCTAATTATGATTAACTGATAAAGAGTGGGGGTGACACTTTCAAACCACTCGTCCAAGCAGTCTCATTAGGCAGGAAACCCTGCCATTTGTCTAATTTAAATAAAAAGGTGCATTTAACACAGTGCAAACCCAAGCAGCCTACCACAGGAATTCCTTTCATCGGATCTATTTACTTCTTTTTGGTATTCAGTATGATCTTTTAAGAAACAGGCAGTTATAATAAAGTTAAATGGTCCTCTAGTTTTCAAGGGGAAGTCAGATTTAGAAGGTGTTCGGTTTTTGCAGACCGGCTACATTCCTGGGCTTACACATTTCAATAGTTAATCATGAAGTAGCTAAAAAATATGCTCCTTTCTGGAAGTATTAAGCAAATACAGAGGACATTTTGTTATTTAAAAACCTCTTCGAAATGCAACAGGCAAAGCAGCTTATGAATTTAATTCTATGGCATCATTTTCCAAAAGACAGGTTAACAATTAAATGGTGTTGTCAAGAAAGATGGAATATAGAGTAGTTACCAACGTGTTTTGTCAAATGAACGTTCACAGTTGATAATTGATATGAAATGTTGAAAATGGTTGAATTTGCATGAGAACACTGAAAAGAGCTGAGACCCGGAGGCGGGTGTTTTGCACTCAGCCTCTCTCCTTTTGTCACTCAGATAGATGCACGTTGAGAGGTGGAGGGGATGCCCCCATTTCTCCACCCCGGACCAGACCTTGGGAGTGAGGGACCAACCGGTTTGGCCCCACGTGACAGCGGCGAGGTGAAGTCTCCCTGCTAAATTATCTGAATTCTAGGGACACTTAAAAAAGGTTTCTCCCCCTCTGCTTCACAGGAGGCTTTTCCAAATGGAGAAACGAAAAGGCAAATGGAGGAACTAGAGATAGCCATGCTTTATAGTTCCCAGCCACGTACTTAGTACGTTTCTTCAGGAATAAATCTGATCGATTCTATGAACACATTGAACCACAAAAGATCGAGATCGCACTTTTTTTATACTTTCCAACTTGAAAATATTTAGAAGCACAGATGCAGATGTCAGCATGCTGGCCCCTTGTTGTCAATAAAACAGTGATGGGCCTGAGCAGTGTCATTTCACACGCGCTCCCTTTACCATTTGCATGACGTTAGTCTCTCTACCTCCAACTGAATTCCTGGTCCGGAGAGGGTGGAGTCTTGTTTCACCGACCTTTGCCACACAGAGGCACAGGTACAGTCAACCTGTCTTGGTAATTTTTCCTGCAGCTCTTGCACTTCTTCGTGTGTTTCTTTCCTGCTTTCCTGGCACTAACACCTGGGCTGTTGGTCCTCCTTTCTCTTTACATATACCAGCCTTATAATATCTTTTAACAATAGAAAGAAGTAGGGGTCAGCAAGAGGCCATTCCCTTAGGGGAAAAAAAAAGGCTATTTGTTTATTATACTAAGATATTGAAAATACATGAATTGCAAGCATACATTAAAGTTTTCTTGGGAAAACAGGATCCATGTCGCTCTGTCTCTAATGAAGAATAGACAATAGATGGCAGAGTCCTGTTGACTTGGTGGGTTTTGCCCAATGGAAATGATAAACATTTGATTGTGACTTAACCTGGTTCCATGGGAAATTGTTTATTCACACAAAGGAGCATGTATGGCATTAAACCTCTGGGGTCCAGATTTAATACTCAGCACCAATCATAATAGAAAATACCATAATAGAAAATACCATAATAGAAAATACCATAATAGAAAATAAGAACCCGCAAGCTGTTCTTAATTGCCATCACCTAAAACAAGGTTGGTTTGTTTAAAAAACAAAAATCCCCCAAACTCTCTATTGGCCCACACACTATGAGTGTTTTCTGGAATTTTAAGGGATGCTCATCCTTATCCTTCTAACAAGGACTTTCAGGCAACACCAAGATCATCAGAATCCTTTAACTACTGGTGCTAGCAGGGCCATTCCATCTAGGCTGGTGCGGGAAGCTTTTGTTGCCTTAAGTAGCCCCGAGCACACCTCTTCTATTTGTGTCTCTGTTGTCTGTCTTGGAAACCAGTGCCCTCAAAATGAAAGATTAATGAGATCGTCTTCTGCCCTGCTTTAGGCAATCACATCCATTGCTCATCATTCTGCTTCCCCAGCTCTGACATTTAGCCTCTCCTTACACTGCTGTCTGATATTACAAATTGTGCTGGGTAATTTCCCGCAGCCAAAACAGGAGATTTAGAAGCACCTGGGAGTTCTGGAAATCTATCCTGCCCGTCATGAAATGCTTCCTGTGCTGGCTTAACAGCCCAAGGGAGGGAAGAAATGAGTCTACATCAGGGTCGTGGGACCACTACAAATAATAGAATCATAAGACCCAGGGAAGAAGAAAAAAGTTTTCTTTGTAAGAATTACTATCTTGACACCCTATAACTAATATAAGTTGGGAAGTTTCTTAAACATTACTTAACCCACCTACCTTAATATGACAAGATTAGTTTCAGCAGAAGTATTTCCTGGAAAAAAGTTATAGTGGGTAATTGATACCCCTAACCTTGGTATTAAAGAAGTTTTTGTTTAAAAATAAAAGAGAGACTAAGGAGCCACCGCGATATACGCACAGTAGATTCCTTGTGTACCGGCACCTTCTGCCTCCTGTTCGAATCAAGAAAACCAAAAAAGGCTCCGCCCACAACATGTCTATATATTTGAGATTTAAGCTACTTAGTACCTTGGAAGAATTATAAACTTATTTTCTTTTAACAAAAAAATCTTTTCTTTTTAAATTACGGTTTGTAGTGAACTTGTCTACATCTCCTTCAAGCAGATGCAGAAGACGTGGGAACAGGAGGCCCAGGATGGTTCAGAGCCCTGTCCACCGCAGCCAATCCCCACCTCGGGATGACCAAAGTCAAGCACAAGCATGAGTTTCCTGACTTATGGAATCCCTTCACATCTTCCAAATGGAGTTCCTACTACAGACTGCTGAGGACTGCTTAGCCAGCCAGCCACTCACGACAGCTACTCTCCAATGGCAGCTCCAAAATAGCAGACACGCAGTGCTAGTTCTCAGGCTCCGAAATATTTGCCAGTAGGACTAGACACTACAGATATTGGGGATTTGGCCAAATTTATATTTCCCTCCAGAAACAAAGAAAATCAAGGCTCAGAAATGTTAGTGACTTCAAGAACACAGTTAACAAAATAACATCCCATAAGAATGTACATGGGATGGAACTCCCAAAATCTTAAGGGCAATTTCAGGATTCTTTGGTGCCCCCTTCTGTAGCTCAAATGCAGAGTTCTGCTTTTAAGCAAGACTCTAAAGCTATTATTCACACTGAGGTGTAACAGGTGGAAATGGTTTATGTGTTCCCCCTGTTATGGATTGTCATTCCCAAAATGGACCAGGACCAATCTCATTAAGTTGATCTGACTCTTTTATGTATTTGTTAGGAAGCATCCTGTGGAAGAGAAGACTAGAGCAGGCTCAGTCAGCAAGTCTGTTGGCCTTTTTGGTTCTATTGGTCCCACTTCTCACATTCTCCAGTAACAGAAAACTACAATTGTCAGTCACGCCCACAGGGTGTCTGTTATGAATTAACACTCTCTCTCTTTCTCTCTCTCCTTCCCTTCTCTCTCTCTCAATGAATTACTTAGTTTTCCTAGCATCACATAAACACAATTTTGGCTAAATTTTGCATGGAGTCAACTTATTTTATAAACCTCCTATATGCTTGGCAAATGGAAGCTGTTCTATACACTGGTATTTGAAGCCAGAAGACATGGAACCCAACCTCTCAATTCAGACACTTCATCACCTTTGGAAAAGTCATTGGTTAAAGACTCTCCTTGTATAAACTTTGGTCAGTTTCCTATGAGCTTACTTTCTGAATGCTCCTCAACTTTAGTCTTCAGTGCCTTTTCTTGTAGGATCCAGTCTCAGCAAGAATCCTGCTAAGTCTGCTTAACAAGAATCACCTTCCTTGATATCTGATCACCCTGACCTGCTTTCAGCAAGAATTTGTCAAACAAACTAATTTCACCAGAATTTCCCCTGAAACTTAAGGTTTCCTCTCAATAATTGTCTATCCACTGAGGCCCCCCTCCCATAGTCCCTACTCCTTGTCTGTAATTCCCACCTGCCCAGGCTGTTTCCGAATTAAACCCAGGTCTCCTTTCTCCTGGTGCAATTGTTTGTTTATTTAAATGAAATATATTTCCATTGATTCAACTTGTGTTGCTCTGGTTTTCTTTAACACACTTACTCTCTTTGAACATCAGTGTTTTTACTTGTAAAATAGAAATAATGCCCTCCATAAAACTTTTTGGTGAGACAGTATATAAGAAAACTCTTTATAAACTAAAAAGCACTACACCTTTTTGTGAGCTGCTCTTATCATTGCAGGTTTATAAGCCATTTCAGAATAGCTTCAAAATGTAGAAAATTTTGGATTTAAAAAAATATTCCAAGTTTTCAGCTGAAATTTGCTAAGAAAATACATCTTAGATGTTCTCATCACACACACAAAATGGTAACTATGTGAAGTAAGAGATGTGTTAAATAATTATTGTGGTAATCATTTCACAGTATGTATTACATGTATATCAAATCATGACATTGTATTCCTTAAAAAATAAAACTTGTTAGCATTCTGGGAAAAAAGTAACTCAGCATATATGCCAATTATTATATTCAGGGGAGTCTGGAATAGCATCCCATTATTAAACATGTATTTGTTTGTGAAGCAAAATGAACTAAACAGGCTTGATAAAGATTATCCCTACCTTCATGACAGATTAGGACAGGTTTTGCTCACAACCAAATTATAAAAACTTTCCATTTCAATGTCTTGTCGGATTTTGGAATAGATGATGAGAAATTGCCAACCTGTATTCTCACAACTTCAATATTTAGTGCCATTCCTTTGGGAAATCCATGCAGATTCTATTTTAAAAACATTTAATAATATCTTAATATCTGGGGCATTGTGCGAGATCTGCTCATCCAGATGTATGAAAGATGGAAAGGCGAACAAAAGATAAATGAAACTTCATCAAAATAAAAAAAATCTATTGTGCATCAAAGAACATTATGAAGAAAGCAAAAAGGCCACTCACAGAATGGGAGAAAATAACTGCTAATCATGTATCTGATAATGATCTAGCACGAAGAATATATACAGTAAACAAAGGAAGCTCCAAGGGCCTGAGGCATCCAGAAAATCTGTATTTTGGGCCTCTAGGCAAATATTGAGTTACCAAAACTAGGTTATAGTTAAAAACAATAAAAACTAAAAGCTGAGAATAAAAGAACTGCTAAACAAGAAATTTCTTTATAGTTGATCATTTTAAAATGTCTTTGCCTGTGTCTTTTGCCTGTGTTTATGTGAATTCCGGAGTACAGCGGTTCATCGAACAACAATGGAAACATCACTGAGTTGCTCGCAGCTCTGCTTGTGTTTGCATTGTTCCTCATTTGAGCATCACTCCCCACTTTGTTTTTTTCCAGCTTTTTGTGTCTATTGTCTACTATATAAAGCATTTTCAATTCACCTTTGAGGGAAGCAGTTTGACATGCTAAATTAAATGGACTTCCAGAGACATTTGTTTTAGGCGGCAAAACAAACTCAACTAGACAAAAAACAAAAATGCCGAGCCCATCAGATTTGAAACTGTATTACTCCTTGTCTGCATGTTAAAGGGCTATAATGTAAATGAGTGCAAACTGCTTGGCGAGCTGGGAGGAAATAAGCTGCAAATTGCAAAGCTGGTGAGTGAATGTCGAAATTGGTGGGATGTGACGCTAACGCAATGGGTGGGGACCTGAGCCTTCATTAGCAATTCTCATTTCTCACTCATTTCATTTCTGGTGATAAAGTCCGGTGGAATGGATCTCGGTAATTGCAAACTTGATTGCTACATCAGTTTAGGGTAAATGAATATTGCTACTACTATTTTTCCCCTTCTATCTTTTCTCCCTCTCTTGCTTTTTTGTTACAACTGTGAGATTTTCAGGGAACTTTTCCAAACTATCAGGAGGATCAAATTCTTTAACAGTTTTGACATTTCTATGGTCTGTGGGAACCAGTGCAATCTTCTTTTTAAAATGAGTTGTGATAGCATCAGCAGATGATTCACCAGAACTGAAGCCTTTGTGTCCAGGATATGACAACTCTTCCTACTGCCAATAAACAAACAAGCAAAAAAAAAAAAACAAAGGCTGATTTTTTTAAGGCCAAGGAGTGTTCCATTGTATAAATGTACTGCAGCTTTTTCATCCACTCATCCACTGATGGGCACTTGGGCTTCCATTCAGTAGAAGAAAATCTTACCCTTTGGGGCAGCATAGATGGGACCTGGAGAGCATTACACTAAGTGAAATAAGCCAGTGAGAGAAAGACAAGTACCACATGATTTCACTTACATGTGGAATCTAATGAGCAAAATAAACAAAATAAAAGACTCAGAGAACAGGCTGACAGATGTGAAAGGGTAGGGGTTTGGAAAACTGAGGGAAGAAGGTGAAGAGATTAATAAAAAATCTCATAGACACAGACAACAATATGGTGATTGTCAGAGGGAAAGAGGGATGGGGAGAGGTAAAAGCAGACAGAGAGATAAGTGGTGGCGGAAGGAGACTCCACTTAGGGTAGTAAACACACAATACCATACACAGATGATGTGTTTGAGAATTACACTCTTGAAACCCATGTGATTTTAGTACCAATGTCACCATATAAATTCACTTAAAAATCCCTCATCCAAAAACAAACCTCTGCTTGTCTAAATAAAGGTTCTATAAAGAAAAGAGGGAGGCACAGGATTAACTGGTGATGGAAAACAAACTTTTAACTTTTCACCTCAAAAGTGTTTTTTTAACTGCATTCAAGGTTTTTTTTTTATTAAATATATTTCAATTTGACCACCAGTTTAAGTAGATTTTGTGGCTTGATACAATTGTCAGTTTTTTGAATTAAACCAAGGGAAATACCTGTACTAGGTGTTACCATCGGCTTCGGGTAATGCTAATAAAGCATGTTAAAAACTGATTGGATCATGAAAGCCAAGGTACCACTCACTCTTTTCATAAGAATAGCCGGGTTTCAAAATAGCTGTGGTAGCCTTTTCAAGACCTATTGGCAGCAGAGATGGGGGATCAGCAAGGTCAAGAGATGGCACAGATTATGGCTAATGATGACGCTGGTAGATTTCCACGTGACCGTAGAGGAAACCTAACAGAGTTATCTTGCCACTCTTGTCAGGGGCATCCCATCCTTCATGATCAAATTCTACTTTGTCTATGAGATTTGATCTTATATTTCTATTTAAGAAAGACAAAGCAAAATTTCAGGTAAGGTTTTACTGTTATAACTCCAAAAGAATTTGACCCTTGTTGGTTAGAATAACCAGGTTTAGGACATGGCAAGATTCTTTAGGCTATATCTGACATTATAGTCAAGAGTGATTCATACCTATTTCAGTTTGGTCTGAATTGTGTGACTTTATTCTCTGACACTGCTGTCTCTCCTTGTAACAAGTTTCTGATTATGAATTTAGTCATAAGCAACCCCTGATACAGATAAAGGCTCATTCTGTCTTCCTCAAATTCTGAACATCTACAGTTCTATGGTGTGATGGTCGCTTTTATGTTTCAACTTGAGTCATAGATATTTGACCAAACATACCATGTGTGTATGGAAAGTGTTTCTGGATGAGATTAAGTAGATTACCACTCTTAAGGTGGGTGCACCTCATCCAATCAAGTGAAGATTTAAACAGGACAAAAAGGATGAGTTAGACAGGAATCCTCCTGCCTGACAGATTGAGCTGAGGCATTGGTGTTTCCTGCCTTCTTTATACTTGAACAGAAAGTATGGCTCTTCCTGGGTCTCCAGTCTGCCAGCTTTTAGACTGGAACTTACACCATCTTTTCTTCTGGTGGCATCAGGTTGTGGTCCACACTTTTCAGAAAGGGATCTCTTCCTTTGGTCACCTGTAGCAATAATTTAGTACTTATATTCAGAATGGTCATCTGGCAGAATGTGAAATTGCTAACATTGAATTCATTCATCTTACACAGAATTTAACATGTTTATCTACACTGATACAGAGGGTTCTGATAGATGAGAATCAAAGCTTGGGTTTTTAGATCTTCAATTCTTAACTCTTTCACTTATTTATATTGCTTCTTAATGCTTTACATATGTATTTATTTGTTTTCCCACCCAAATCCTAGACTATCAGAAAAAAATTAATTTGTACCTCTTAATATTATGTAATTAAGAAGATGATAGGCTTTGACTCATAGGGTCTGAGCCTGGCCTCATTAGATGACCAAACTGAGCTTCTTTATCTGTAAAGTAGAACTAATGTCAGTCACATCACTGCATTTTTGATGTAAGCATACAGGTAAAGCATATTCCATTGCTTTAGAAGAGTCCATTCCATATAAAAATTCCATAAACGTTGGTGTAATTACTATTATGGCAATGGTATTGCTTTGCATAATGCAATAAAGCATCATGGTGGAGAATGAGGGATCTGAGATTGCAGAGGGCTGAGTTCAAAGCAGGTGTCAGCCTTTTCTGGGTGTGGAAATGCAGACAAGCCTCATTATCATTATAGGAGCAAAACATATAGAACAAATGAGCCAATCAATGTTTGGAAAATTCACACTATTCACCATTGGGAAATTCTCACCTACAATGGCTGTGTGATTCTGCATTTAAAATTTACATTTCCTTTGATCCTCATAGACCCAAGCAAGAGCTGATTTACAGAGGGGTCAGACCTCACCCCTCCACTAAATATCTGTACTTGGTACAGACACTGCTTCTTAGGTACAAGCAGTGTAGTGCCATATTCTATTGGAATAAGCTCTATATAAATAAAAATAACAAGTGCCAAATGGACCACGATGATAGGATCCAAATAAGCTAAATTGAAGGTGGTACAAGGTGAGATGAGGGGTGACCATTGCTACTGAGAATTTGGAAAGATTCTGAGTAGCACATCATCCATCTTATTACCCTTCTCCTGGCCAAAATATATTTCTATTACCAAGATGATACTAAAAATTTTATAAATCTATGTGATAATTCAAATTCTCACAGCAAACTCTGGGCATGCACAGAATTTCCCAAAGAACAAGAGTGGAAGCACACAAACCTCTCTGAAAGAAGTATTGCACAAGTGTGTGAAGAATCAAATGAAAAGAATCCAAATTTTCCTTCATTTGATCTGAATGCAATAAGAACTCATTTTTACAAAGGCCCCATTTTAAGCACTTGCCAGTAACTAGCAAATTTAACCTTGATTCATTATTCTATATGGCAGGTTTTATTATTAGTCCATTTTCAAGATAAGAAAACTGAGTCAAGGAGAGATCAAGTAATATGCCAATGCCAGTAAGTGGTGGAGGCAGGTTTTGCTTCTTAGTCTTCCACGTCTGGGCTCTATCACCTCTTGCTCTTCTCGGCAATAAAATCTAGATCACTTACCACTGACATTTCTCCGCATTGGTGGATTTCTGACAGGTCTTCTGAAAAGAACTCTGAATTTCACTATCAAGGTCAAAGTCTATCAAAAAATATCAGTCTTGTTGCTGACACCAGCACATTGAATTGTTGGTGGTGAGATAGAGACAACACTTCTATGGAAAATGAGTTCCAGATTCCTTTTTGCCTCCCTAATTCCTTAACGTTCAGACAATATGTTCCAGACTCTCACAATTACTGCAAAAGAGCAAAAGAAATCAAAGAGCTAAATCAAGTGGGGGGAGTATTGTTTGGGCACTTTGAGTTAAAAAACAAAAAACAAGAGCTTTCAAATTCATTTTCTAGACCCAGGAACTTAAAATTCTTTCCCCACCAGCACCATATCTAATAAAATGAAATCAGTGTCACCCCCAAGAGCTCATTACCTCTCCTCTCACATGCCAGGAAGGGGTTTGTTTCCCCAGTGCCAGCTGTTTCAGAAGCCTGGGGCCTGCTTCACCTCTAGGGACATTGGTTTTAACCTTTCAATCTCTTTGATTTTATCACGTAACCATGTAATTAAATTCCAATAATCAAGTTTCAAGGGCAGGGAGGCAAGGCCTGGGCAGTTGCATTTAACCCAAGCAGATGGCAGACACTCTTCTGGAACAGCATGCTCAAATTCCATGTTGCTAGCAGTTATGTTGAGTCCTCGTTCAACACATGTGACAAAAAGGTAGAGTCAGTCTGCTTAAAGAATGAAAGCCTCTTCACCTGCTTCCGCGAGATAAGGTGCAATGTATTTTGAATGTACACTTTTATCTCTCCTTGGCAGCAAAGATGGTTTCCACATGATAGCCAAACCATAAGGTAAGCAAAGCTAATGGGTCTGATTTGTAGACAGCATATGGACCCCTAGGTTCAAATTAATGCATTCTTTCTTCTTCTGTTGCCTAAAGCTTTTCAAATGTTGAGGAAGAGCTTTCAGGATTGAGTTTAAAGAAGTTTCTTCAATTTGTTTAACTGTTGTTAATAGCCAGGTGTTATTTCAACATCTGGTGGAAGTCTGTTTTACTAAGAAGACATCAGCAACATCTCCAGCCTTGTTAAATTAACAATGTGTTGGCGAGGCTGGAGTAAAACTGGGGTTTCCATACATTGCAGGGAAGTCTCTAAATTAGTATGGATTGTGGAAAGAATGTGATAATATGAAATAAAAGCTTGAAAATATTCATATTTTACCCAGTTTTTCCAATTATTTGAAGTGTACAAGCAAGAAGATAGAAGTCTGTGTCGCCTTATATGTATACTAAAAATTAATCTGAATGTTCTTTATTGAACTACTGATCAAGTAAATTTTGGTACATCAGTAAAGTAAAATATGTTCTAAAAGAAAAATTCATAGATATAAATTGAATTGAAGTAGATGTCCAACCTGTTTAAATAAAGTATCCAAATTTAATTTTGATATCAAAATTATGACATTGGTTATGTTACACAGATATGAAAATCATGACATTAGTTAGCTCTGGCTGGTCAGATACAGGTCACTTTTAGTTTGTAATACATGTGTTCTTTAGATTTTCAATAACAAATATATATGACAGTTACATACAGAGAGAATGTTATTTACAAATTACTGCCATGCATTTTCACAGCTGTCTCAAATTTATGCTCCTGTTCATGAAAGTATGGCAAACAAAAAAGCTGGTCTCTTCATTGCAGTTATTCTACCAGAAATTCATCAGGACAATATTCGGCACAAATATAAATATCCAGATACTTTTTAACCATTTTTAATGTACTTTGCATTTAGTGAAAACATTCTGATTTTCATCATCTGACTTTGAAAAACAAAACAATCTATGACACTAAGTCAGTTAAATATAAACTAACATTGATAATGAGACGAGAAATACAAAGTTGGAATCATTTTCTGTTAATATTACAAACAATAATTAAAGGTATGTTTTCTTTGTATTTCCTTTTAAAAGAAAATAAGCATAATTTGTTTGTTTTTCGCATTCATTTTTTAGAAAGCCTGCTATCTAGTTTAGTACCTAGGTCTCCAAGAACAACACACAGAGAAGGATTCATACACATGAATTTATTCTCAAAATGTCCTTGCAACCAAGGGTAAGTGACAATCCAAGTAACTTGGTGGCTGAGCTCTTAATAAAGTCCATGTCTCCATATCTTGGGGTGGATTCTCTCCAAGGTGGTTTTGGTGAGAACACTGCATACTTGGATGTGAGTTTTTGTTTTGTTTTGTTTTGTTTTTTATATGCTTCCAGGAAAAGGCAAAGAGTTTGAGCAGCACTGTGGAGAATACTAATAGGTCCCCTAGCAGAAGCATTTTTAGCCTTGCTAGAGGTTTCCCTTAAACATCCAAAGGATACAGTTAAATTTAGATTCTAGAGATCACTTGCTAGGCAGTTTGGTTTAAATGACTTAATGGAGCACCCTCAGTGACTGGACATACCCCTCCGGATATTCTTCACCCAGGCGTGACTAGCCAAATGGCACTCTATTGATGCCACCCAAAGATTTGTCATCTAGGATGACCAAGTTGGTATCTTTCCAAGTTACATCTGTTCCCTAACAACACTATTCAGTGTGTGGGGTTGAAAAGAACTTTTTACAGCCTTGCTTAAAATATTTCATTTATATACAGGGTCTGGCACAAATAACACCCCTCTTTTGTTACAAAATCTTTTATTACAAAATCATAAGCATGTAATTCTGTAACATAACAACATCACACTCAAGCATACCATGTGACATTTTAGGTGAAATGTTCAAATTAAAATGATAAAATATTACACCCATATTACTACCCTACCAACCACACTCAAGCAGGTGTTACTTCTGCCAGACCCTGCGTGGGACTCTGGAAATGTCTTCAGCCTATCTATGCAAATCCTCAAGTAAATCAGCAATTTAAAATGTTACTCTTAAAAAATGTGCTTTGAGTTCAGATTTGTCACCATAAATGTCTGGAATTCATTTGCTTCCTCCCTGCACGTCAGTAATGACCTTCATCCTGGCCATTACATATTAGCTAATGACCTGGGCTGAAACCTTGACTTGCCCCTAATTGTTCTCATGTGGTTAAGTGCAACTTCCTTTCATAGATTAGAATATGACATCTCTTACAAAGACCAAATCAAAGGGCTGAGAGTTCCTCAACTTCAGATTTGAATGATTTCGGGGTGTTAATATGTCAATCAATGGCTGAAAAACTAGTTGAATCTCTTTTCTTTCTTTTATTAAAACAAGTTAGATAATTATATACTTTACAAAGTGCTCCTCCTGATACTTCCAGTATCCAATTGGCATCATACATGGTTATCACAATATTATTGACTATATTTGCTATGGTGTATTGTATATCCCTCTGACTAGTTTTTAATCACCAAATCATATGATTATCTAACTACACTGTGCTGTACATCTAAAACTAATGCAAAATAACATTGAATATAAAATGTAATTTTAAAAAATTAAAACTTGGTAAGATTTGAAAAGCAGAAACTGTACAAAATAATAAAAAATAAAATGCCTTGATAATTTCTAGGGTTTTTAAAAAAATTACTACAAGTGTTTTTATATTTTATAATATAACTTAACACAAACACAAATTCTAATGTTAAACTGGTATTAGCTCACTAATGGATGGAGATAATACTTAAGTTAAATTCTAGTACAAGACATGATAACTTCTTCAATTTTATAAAAGTTTTCTAATATTTTATGAGGATGATTTTAGTCTAAAAATAAAGACAGCTTTTGTTTGATTGATTAATCAGATGAAGAATATTAGAAGAAGCTATTTCTCAGAAAACATTTTCTGCAGCAGCAAGGAAATCTATCCAAATTGGAAAATGCACATTGTTTCTGAAAAATAATCTTGCTATCTTGGATATTCTTCAATGAAAAGGAAATATGACAGGAAATATAATTCCTTCCCAGACCATTAGAAACAAAAATTACTGTCCAGTATTGATGTTATTTCATATCAGAGCATTTAATAATGTTATTTAAAGAGTCTCCAAATAATATGTCAACACAAATCATTAAAACATCTTCTGAGCTAAGATTATTAAAAACAGAAGTTTAATTGACTTTATTTTAAAAAAAAATTTAATTGTGTTTTTTCATTACCATTTAACCTCCTTATACTGGCCTCCTGAAATCACTGCACGTTGTCCATGTCCATGAGTCCTTCTTCATTTTTGCTCATCTTTTTCCCCCCTAACCTCCCCTCAAGAGCTGTCATCCTGCTCTCTCTATCTATGAGTTTGTCTCTATTTCGCTTGTTAGTTCAATTTGTTCATTAGATTCCACAAATGAGTGAAACCATGTGGTATTTATTTCTCTCTGACTGGCTTATTTCACTTAGCATTATGTTCTCCAGGTGCATCCATGCTATTGCAAACATTAGAATATTCTTTTTTATAGCCAAGTAGCATTCCATTGTGTAAACATCCCATAGTTGTTTTATCCACATATCTACCGATGGACACTTGGGCTGTTTCCATATCTTGGTAATTGTTAATAATGCTACAATGAACATAGGGGTGCTTATGTTTTTTCAAGTAAGTGCTTTGGGTTTCTTCGGATAAATTCCCACAAGTAGAATTGCTGGGTCAGACAAACCCATTTTTTAAAATTTTGAGGTACCTCCAGTCTGCTTTCTGGAGTGGCTGCACCAGTCTGCTTTCCCACCAACAATGCAAGAGGGTTTCCTTTGCTCCGCATGCTCTTCAGCACTTTTCAGTTGATTTACTTAAGATTCTGCGGTGTGACATGGTATCTCTTTGTGATTTTAATTTGCATTTCTCTGTAGATTAGTGAAGTTGAGTGTCTTTTCATATGTCTACTGGCCATAACTGACTTTAAAAATATGTTAATGAATCTCCAGTAACATTAAGCATACTTCAATAATACTTTGCTTTGCCTCATGTCTAAGGAATATTTAATATCCTTTGTCAATCACTTTCCTTATAAACAGCTAATTTATGGTAATTACCTAATCTAGATTATGTTCTTGGTGTTGTTTAGAATCTCATATTTAATATAGAAGTATTTTCTTTTTTTAACTTTAGTGTGTGTGAGCTCCTTAGTCCTACTGGGAAAGTGTGTGTAAGTAGACCAGTGGTAATGAAGGACAATAACATGTTGGAAATTCCTCTTATTTTTAGGGAGAAATGAGAAGTATTGATAAAAGTATTGATTACTTTTAGAGTTTAAGTCAAATATGCATGCTGAGATTTCTGGAAACCACTAAAAGGAAAAGAAATAGAAAATGCATCTTCCAAATCAATTGAGGGGAGCAAAAAGCCTCACAGGAGACACAATGTAAGTATAAGAATAGGTGGGCTAAAAGGAAAAGGAAAAAGAACAAGAAAATGTCAGCTAAAAAAAAAGCTGGTATAACTATATTAATTACAAGCAAAATAGAGTTTAAGGAATAAAATAAAATATTATTGGAGAAATTAAGTGAGTAATACATAATTGTAAAGTCATATCTCATCAAAAACATATAACTACTCTAAAATCTACCTATTGAGTAAGATAAAAGTATGATACAACTGACAAAAATTAACACATATCTTACTATTTAAAAATACATTACCCAAAAAATTAATAGAATAAGCAGGCAAAAAAAATAGCAAGATACAAAATGGAGGTAACTTTACCTCAAAACAATTAAGGAAAAAAACTTGTCTTAAGCAATGAACCCAATTTTACTAAACCATAAAACAAATCACAACCAATGCCAAAGAACTGATATTTTTCAGGTCATATTCTCTGACTTAAGTGAAAATAAATTGGCAATAATCAATTAGTAATATATATCTATAAAGTACAGATGTCCACATAATATATGGATCGAAGAAGATGTATTTATTAAATTAGAAAAGTTTTAGAACTGAATCCTAATTCAAAATTATATACTAAGAGTAAAGGGAAGAAATTAAATTAGTACTTAGAGAGAAATACATAATTTTATACTTGGAAACCACACAATTAAAAATTACTACAGAGAATGCAGCAAGCTAAATGCACTGTTCAGTATATGTAGAGGACTTGAACCAATAAGGAAAAAATGAATAAAATTCATGAAAAAATAAATTAAAAGAAAGTCAAAGGTAATGAGAATCGAGGGAATATAAATTAAAATCAAAATGAGAGCTCAGTTCCATTTGTAAGATAGACAAACATTTAAATGTTTTACAACAGGAAACAGCAAGGAAGTAGGATGTGGAAATGAGAGCTCTCATACATTACTGGTAGTAATTAAAGTTGGTATAAACCCTTGGAGAGGTATTGGGTAATATCTAGTAAAACTAAAAATAAAAATTGAATGTTTAATCTAGCAATTGGTATCCTAGATACATATGCTAAAGGCATTCTCATACATGACATATTAAAAGAATGTTTAGTGAAAGAGGTTTCATGATACTGAAAAATGTGAAACAGCTGAATTTTTACCAGCATGCTAAAGTGAAATTTAAATTCTTATATGTTTGTAAAATGCTATATTTATATAATAAAATATTAAACCTATTGAAAGTTAATGAATTAAAATAACCCTTTACAAATATAATCTTAAGCACAGAAAAAGCAAAATGCAGAATGAGTCATAGAATTTGCAACAATTTAAGTTTAAAACACGTGAAACCACTATATACTGCTTACTGACACTTGTGAACACAGCAAATGTTTGAGAAGAAAAGAGGTAAATGTAATCGGTGAGGTGCACAAAGGCTTCCACTATATTTCTATTTTTTTAAAGTAAAAGATCTGAAGAAAAAGCTAGTTAATGAGTACATGGGCGTCCCTGTTACTATTCTTTACTTTCCTGTATGGCTAAATAATAACTATTTTTCTTTTTTTAATTTAACCTTTATTGTACTTTTTCCATCACCATTTAGTTCCCTTATAACCTCCTCCCACCAGCAATCACCACACTGTTGTTCATGTCCATGAGTCCAATTTCTTAATACAAAAAATTAATAAAAATAGCAAAGCAAAAACTTGTATAATCATCTGGGACAGACATACTACATTTTCCCTCAGAATATGAGAAAATATTCTATAAGTGAATACATTAACAAAAGAAAAAAATGAGTTATTGTTATAGTGAGAAATTGTAACCCACCCCACCATGCTTTTGACATTGTTTCTGTAAGTGCTGACTCCAATAAGTAGGTTGTAGATAAACATCCTGTTTGTGTAAGAATCCTAGGAACTAGTTTCAAAAGATACAGACTCCAACCTCCAGGCATCCCAGCTCCGGGAAATTTGCTGACCTTTGACTGTGGAGCCAGGTTAATTTGAAGGCAGGATGACTTAACCAGGATGACGCAGCACAGCGGACCATCGGATCATTCCGTCTCATCGGAATGGGCTGTGCTCATTAGCATGTACAGAACTTTTCAATCCCCGCCCTTGACCTCTTTGTTCTGTTCCTCTCTCCCTCAGGAGAACATCTGCCTCCACTGACGGGAGAAGATGGGCTTTGAGACATGAGTCCCCATCTTCTAAATGGCCCGTACCTGAGAATAAATCATTTTCCTCTACATCACTACCTGCCTTTCCAGTACTGGCTTTGGTAGTGTCTGGCAGCTGAATCCACATTTGGTTGCAGTGTTACCCTTGTTCAAAACATGGCCTCTTCTTTAAAATTGCTGATGTAATTCCAAAAAAAATAAGTAAAGAACTCAAAGTGGACACAAAACATTAATGAGATAAGAAGGTTCATTAAATTTTATAATGATGGAAAGCGTAGACAATATCAGAATTTTCACTATGAAAAAATTCTTAAAAATTGTTTGCCTAAACTAATATGGCAAAAATGAGGTCTTTGTGTTGGCTCTGAACTTTCTGTTTGGTACAATCAACCTGACCCCATCCTCACACATTATTGGAAAATCCAACCCGATATATTGTATGCAACTGGTAACAGATGCAGTTAAAGGAGTTCACGTGACAAATCACTTTGTACAATTTTAAATTAATTACTGCCTTGAGACACATATCTAACTTGGTTGCTGATTATCCTCTTGTTTTTCAAATTTCTCAAACATATAAACCGAAAGACCAGTGGATAAAAGGAGTAGTTATAGCATCTGCGGCAGATTTTGTTATTCGCTTCAGGCTAGTTCTTTCAATGAGCTATTAAATCATCAAAATTTGGGTCAAGTGATTTCTGCTCAAGTAAATCGTTACCCAAAATAAACACACTGGGGTTTTCTGGAGGAAACTGAAGAATAGAAAATTAGTAATTAGTACATTTCCAGATTCTTACATCATGTCTAAAATGTATACATTCACACTTTTGATTCTGGAGCCAGACTTTGGGACCATCACAAGTCACACAGAGGTAATGGGCCTGATGACAGAGATGATACCAGAATTCCCCTTAGACATGGAACTTCTATTCACATCACTCATGGAGCGCTGTCTGTGGGCAGAATATTCTGCATAGGTGCTATGAGGTCAAAGGAATTGGTAAGTTATATTAAAAAAAAGAAATATGAATTCTTTACCTGCTCGCACATGGCTTAAAATCTATTCACTCAAAAAATATTTATTTACATCCTACTATGTATTACAGTCTCTCTGTGACTGAATTATGGACTGTTCTCCTCTGAGCCCTATTTTCAACAAGTCCTTGTCCTTGGGCCCTGTCCTGTGGCCTTACTAGCCCAGGTGTAACAAGAATCCTGCTCAGTCTGTTTAGCAAGACTCTCCTACCATTGCTATCTGATCTCCCCGGCCTGTCCAAGGGAAGAATCCTGTTAAGCTGGTTTAGCAAGAATCCCCGCACCCCTGTCCCTTGACATTTCCTCTTAGTACTTTTCTATCTCTAACCCCTCACCCTCATTCTTGGCTGTAAATCCCCACTTGCTTCTTTATGTTCAGAATGGAGCCCAGTTCTCTAGTCAGGTCTCTTTTTCCTTATTGTAGCAGTTTCTAAATAAAATCTGTTTTTACCACTTCAACTACCATCCAGCTCTGCTTCTCTTTGACAGTGCCAAGTATTGTGCTAAGCTCTGAACAAAACGACTCTTGTCCATCCTTCCATGGACCATTTAATTTGATAGGAGACTAACATTAAACACAATCATAGACATCAATGACCACTTAGATCAGCATCCTTGTTGTAGTTCCGGGGGCTGTTAAGGACACATGGATAAAAACTAGGTAGGGGCGGGTGGAAATGGGAGGGAGGAGGGGAGGGCTGGGTGGGTGGGTTGGGATGGGAGTAAAAGATAGAAAATTGCGCTGCAACAACAATTAAAATAAAAATTTAAAAAATGAATAAAAAAAAGAAGGCAGAAACAACTTCCAGTCTCTATTTAGCCAAAGGTCCAGTTTAAGAAATAAAACCTACCCTAGGTATCTAGGCAGGAAGGGGAATTAGATACTTAAAAAGTTGTAGGAAGAATTAAGGGAGCAGGGGAGGGGGACTGACAATGGGAGTATTAGGTTCAAGAACTTTCTGAGAATCAGGTATGCATTGCTACCCTGCACAGCCCTTGTGCCATCACAACTGTGTTTGACCTTGCTAACCGAAACAATGTAAGGGAGGCTTCTGCCTCATTTTTGCCTTTCACAATGTATGAGTATATCTCATAATGAAACCTAATTCCCACCGAGACCTCTAAAAACATAACAGGAGAAACATTTTTAGACTTAGAGCTTCTTTAGTAGAGCATGGCACCCTGGAGGATATGGCCGTGGATGCTGAGTGCCAGTTGATCCTTGCAGGTTTAGTATACCCTTTGGCTACTCAAGACCCATAACTTAAACTTTAAAAAAAAGCAACTTTAATTTTATCATGTGCCTGCCTACTGTAGAGCAACTATTCCTTACATAAATAGAAAGAGGCTTATCCTCTCCCCAAATTTTATTAGTCACTGGATCCGTAGCTGGGTTATCATTATCCTTCAGCTCCAGTCAGAATCCTAACCTGATCATATGTAATTTAAGAACCAAATTAGAAACATCACAATTTATATAAAATTGTAGGGGAAAAGGAAAGGGGTAAAAAGGAAACTCAGTACATATATAGCAGAGCAAGGGAGAAAAGAAAAGTCCTTATTCTTCAACTCATCACAAAACCATAGTTGCTTCTGGCACATTTTGTCCTGTCCCCATTCCCTTTACTTTTGACCTCAGCCAGTACTGTAACTGGTCAGAGTTCTTTGCTCTGTAGGGGACCCATATCCTCATCTCTGAAGGGTATTTACTTTAGGTGATTCTATCTATAGTGGATTGTAACATTTTTCCATTTAAATTTTGACAAAAACATATAGAAGTGTTACTGTACAAAAGGGGGCGCCAAGGGCAGCCGAGGCAATATACTATTACCTGAAAGGAACCCCCCAGATTCGTTATGTCTGCCGCCAGAGGAAAGACATCACTCAATGCCAGAGATTTGTGAAAAGGAAAGGAATTTATTATTCATTTGAAATAACACAAACTAAATTTCCCCACAAAGGCACACAGTCCTCCCAGCACCTTCCACGTGGCAAAAGGGAGCACCTCCAAAGCCTCGTGGTCCTGACTCTCACCCAAGCCTCATGGTCCCAACCAAGACACCAAAGCCGCATGGTCCCAAAAACAGAGACACCCAATGGCTGCTGTGCCTCTGTTTAAATCCCAGCGCTAATCTTCCTCTGCAGCCCCATTTCCAGCTCCTCTCACAACTGGCCACAGCTGCCCACATTTTGGGCAGGTATGGCCCTGTGGTGTGGAGCCAATTATCTCCAAGCTCTTCTGGACCTTATTACAAATCCATATTTGGGGCTCCCCTCTTGGCTGCACCCTGTTACAGAAGTGATAAAAGACGCTCCTAGAAGACATTCTGGGTTCCATACATACATCTTCTTGTCTGTGTAGAAACAACTCCATGTCTGCTTGATAATCAGAATCAATTGTGTCAGCCAGTGCAATGAAGATTTTGCCTATGGGTTCTGTGGTATGGAAAGACCAAATTACCTAGTGATAATCTTAGAGTTGAAAGGAATCACTGGCATGTCATCTTGGAGAGGAGGCATTTTCTCTTTGAGTACTAAGACCTCTAAAACACCACAGCTCATAGTCATATGGACAGAAAACTAAATATTGTTGGAGTGGTCTTTTGATGAAAGATAAGTACCCCCTCTTGCGGGATCATGTCTTGGTTTCCAGAAATATGTTATGATTTGCATATGCTGTATTACTAGACAACATTCGGTTCTTCTGTAGGAAACATAAAAACAAAACTCGTAAGATGTTTTAAATAAGTTAGTAATCTATAGACATATTCAGCATAGATAAAGAATGTCTTGTATGTGTTGAAAACAGAGATGGGAAAACCAAGTCATGTAACAGTTATAATACACTAAATATACATGAGGTATCAAATATTCTTGATACACTGAAAGTGCAAAAAAGCATTTAAATTACTCAAAATTTATGAGGTTGTAGACCAGCCACACATTAGTGGCACTCATTCTGGACTTTTGTGTCCTGTGCTCCATAATACAGACATAGCTGTTTATCCAGTAATTGACAAGCTGCAGTTCTAGCCAGGTATACATGTCCATGTGCTTCCTGGACACAGTGCATTGGCTTCAGACAGCTTCTATCATTTAGAAATTGTTTGATGAACTTCAACTCCAGCTCTGACAACCATACCGTTAGAGAGAAGGGCTGATCCAGTGAGGAGGCAGAACATATAAATACGTTCAATTCAAGATTCAAATCCTATGGTCTGTCCATCCCACTTGGGCTTTATTTTAAGAAGAGTGTTCACTGACTTCAGCTCTTTCCTGTTATTTCTTATCATTTGTTTTAGTTGAACAAGCCATCTGATTTGAGCATCACGATTTGGTCTGTGAGCCTCACTGAGATAGCTTAAGGTAATCCCCACGTGACAGCAAACTATAGAATAAAAGTATCATGTATCAGTCTGTAATTCAGGTTATATATCTTATTCTGAAAGACAACCTCCAAGGGAATCTTTACCAAACAGGTGTTATAACCGAGTCTTCAACTGTACGTGGCACGCTTTTGGAAGGACAGTTGCTTCAGGAACATTGTGGCACATTGTAACACAAGTGAATCTCATTGATTTCAGTCCATTTTAAAAATATTTTTTACTATAAATGAATCCACTATTTAAAAACAATATTGTCTGGGTCACTGTGATGCTACCTTATTAAGGCAACAGATACAGAAGCATGGTGACAAGAAAGGCAAATCCATGTGCAGAAGAAGTGCTTCTTCCCATGTGGATGAATAGTTACCCTTTTCATAATGGAAGGAATCCAGTGTCATCAGCCGTCATCAGATAGATCACTACTCTCTAGTGAGTGGTGCAGTGTGAGAGTATCAATATTTGTCTCTGAGGCTGTCAACTTGGGTTCTCAATATTGTCTGCACAAAATAAGCCATGATGTTGAGTCTATATTTAACCTATATCCTTGCTGTCATGAAGTCTTTATTCACGACTCCACTGAGCAAGCAAGGGGAAGTGGCTGGTGAAATAAACTGCTTGACATTCATATAATGGGTCATTGTATTCGTGTAATCATTGAAAGAATCCTCACCTAGGAATGTCTTCTGAAGAGAAATCACATAGGGCATTAATGTCCACATGGGCTTTGCCAGTTCTAATAGGTCCTTCCACATATCTCTTCCTTATACCTTCTATTACCAATCCTCCAAATTTTATCCATCCTGCTGGCAACTTTTGTGTCCTAGCAAATTGAGTGCAGATGTATCACGGACAGATCTGCTTATTTGAAGATTTCTCTTGTCTAGTTTTCCTGCTAAATAGGTATAGATTGAAGAGGCGGCAATGAGACAAGATAAAATCTATTGGGAGGGCAAATGATTGCTCAAGCAACAAATCAGAGCATTCAGCCAATCTTATATGTACCATTTCCAACTGACACACCTGTTCTGTTGCACAAGCTAGATGTTACGGTTGATTGATAAAAAACATAACTAGATGTATTAGGGTGATCATTTGTAAGTTATATAAATGTCTAATCACTACTTTTTACACCTAAAACTAATATAATACTATAGGTCAACTGTAATTGAAAAATAAAAATATATAAATAATAAAGAAATATAATAATAATTGTTGCAGGAGCACTCGTTGGGGGCTTGGGGGCAGGGGGTCCAGTTGTCAAGAGCTTGGCCTCTCTCAGCATCTTTTAGTAAAGCAGTATATTTTTCTAAAAAGCAGATTAATAATTTCAGGAAGAAGACATGATTTATTTTAAAACCCTAAAGGTCTACATTATTAATCTCCTATCAGAATTGCAAGATTTTCCAACCTGCATGGCCATCTGCCTTCAACACTTTGGGCACCGTTAAATTTGCTGAATCATTATGATAAGCAAGTGGCCGGGAGAACAGCTTGCACCACAGCCTGGATAAGCTAGAGCGTCTACTCTTATTCTGGAGCAAACTGAGAACTCACAGCTGTAGTGATTACTTGGTGAAAGTATTGAAGCAGCACATCCAAAAATAGTACATGTTGCTTTCAAACATTCAAGAAGCCCACAAAGAACTGGGTTGACTTATTGGGAAGGAATATCTGCACACGCCCCACTAAACTCCCAGAAATTTGAATTTTCATTAACTCAGAAATTCCTGAATTTCCATAGAGATTTTTCTCCTACCTTCTGATATGTGAATTACAAAGCTGGCAAGCATATCATTTATCCCTGGCTCTTCAATTTCAGTCACTTGATATTAGTAAGTAGTAGACCTGTGTGACATCCTCTGGTATGGTGAAATAATCAAGGGCCCCAGGAGTAACTCATGAGAAATGTTAATTAAGATGAAAGTAAACCACTTTGGTGTTCTTTGCTTGTTGAGATAAAAAGAAATAAATTTCTAGATTGATAGCTGAATATGAGATGTCACAGCTCAGTCCATTTTGTTCTAGTAGAGACCACACCTTCCACAACAGTGGCACCTGGAGTCACTGCTTGAGACAGCATACACTGATATGATATTTTCCAAAATGTACCAACTTCTTCATGGCTGAAAGAAGCAAGTGAAAATAAGGCTATTGCGGACATCACTAGCCCTGTACTTTAATTACTGGGGATTGGGTATGTGGCTGTGACATTCTATCGTGATAATGAAAGCCAGGCTTCCATTTGTCACACCTGGTTCATTTCTTCAGTTTTGCAATTTAAGACAAATTAAATTGGTTGAACATTTATTTTATTCATAATTTTATGAGGAGTAATTATCCAATCTTAGAAAATGGGTCAAACCATGTTCTTACCACAATACCCATGATGGCTATTATAATCATGTCTTCTCTGAACTTGGCCGTAATTGTTGTCATTTGACCTCTGTCGCTCTAAGATTACCTCATTCCCACTGAAACATGAAGCCCAGTTCAAGGGCAGCATCTGTACCTTCATCTCTGTCCAAAGAGGACAGCCTTCATCAATGTATTGCTAAATGCCTTGATGAAAGAAATACCTTACAAACTCTCTTATGAGACATAATTAGAGGTTAAGGTGACTCATGTGATAGATAAATTACTACAATGTTCCTATTCCCTTAAGTCTCAGATTCTACAATATGCCAAGGAATTCCTTGCATCTGAATTTACTTTGGCATGAGCCATGATTGAGTCCAGGTTTCAGTTAACCAATCCAGCAAGCAGTTATAATCACTCTGGGCTGCTTGGGCAAGCACATTAGATGCAGACTCTGGTAGGTGCACCCATATTGGTTAATTTGAACCAATATATTTGTGATTTTTCTGATTTTGTGTATTTCCCTTCTAGTCCAGTGCCACATACATTCCCCAGGTTTCTGCTGATAAAAACAACAACAACAACAATAAACTCTTGTCATTAGTTCATGTATTAGCCTGTCCTCCTAGTGTACACTTTGACCTACATTGGCACAGTGAAAACCAATTCCAACTTTAGATCTGAAGGTAGTGAGTTGGTCCATTTAGGCCATGAGGAAAAAGTGGCATTCCTTACTTACCTCAAAGGAATTAGTTCTCCAAGAAAGGAAGAATCAACTTCACACAACACAGATGAGAGGCTTCTACTAGCAAAGTAAGTTCAGTGGATTTTGGATGTTCAGTATAGTCACAATAATCTAAATCCACCTAAAATTCACATTCAAAGTCTCTGGATTCTTGATTATTCCCAATCAATGTCATAACCTTCACACACACACAAAAACACCTGGGGAGGCTGTGATTCAGCCCAAAATCCAATTCAGCAATACACAAGATCAGACACTGTATACCATTTTTTGCCAACAGCAGCCCTGCAGCTACAAGATACAAAAAAATTGTGGGAAAAGGTTATGGATGCTCCCTAGGCTTCTGAGTTAGTTGCCTTAAGCAAAGTATTTAAAATCCAGAGCTTGTTGATTTCTTTCTCTATACTCTTTAGTTCAGTCAGAAAGAGTTAGCTTATCCCACAATTATTATATTTATATTTCCACTATAAAATTCTACTGAAGAGATCACAGTCCACCAAAACTACTGGCTTTAATGGGTTTTTCATTCCAGGTGACTTCAGGTAATAATTTCAGTAGCTGATTTTTTCTTTTTCACTGAAACCAAGAATAACCCATATTCTGTTGTGCATTAATAGGTGTATCTCCTCTTTCATACTCAACCAAGCTAAGCTACAAATACCAAAGTCATATCCTTGAGTAAATAGACCTGCAACAACATTTGGTACCAAACACTTTATCTGATGCAATAAAATTGAAATGATTCCAGTTATTTTAAGGAGAAAATTTAATGCAAATATTAGATTGCACAAAATCAATGAAATGACTGAGGGAGGAGAAATCTGAGGCCACCTTCTAAACTGCTGTGTCCAAGGATATTCTGCTATGGTCTTTATCCAGAAATCAGGAATCTCCTGCTATTGCCCCTTGGCCCCAGCAAAGTTAGTTACCAAAGTTAGTTACCAAAGTTTAGTTAGTTACCAAAGTTAGTTACCACTGCAACACTGATGGTGGCTACCCTGCCTGACTGCTTCTTACACTTGAACCTAACCATGAATAAGCAGATAACCCCCACTTCACTTCTGCCATGAAAATCTTGCACATATGCTTGTAATCAGAGGAGCCTAGTTCACATATGGAACCCTATAGCAAAGGGTCCAGCAAATGTGGTTGATTCCTCCAGGAAAGAAGAGTGTCCAGAAAAAATTAGGAATGACGAACACCAATCGGCCATATCTGGGGCTTTGTCTAAAATGTTGACTCTCACAGCTTGCCAACCCAACATTAACTATAGGGTTCTATTCTTTTATCCTCGGAGGTTGTCATGTTTTTAAAGAGCTCTCTCTATTATTAGTTTTCATTTCAGTGGGTTTTAGCAGAAAGAAGTTGTAGACTGAATACATTGTGGAAAGAGTTGGAATATTGCCACGCACCTTATGGAGAACTGCACTGGACGTCATACATGCTGTCCATGCATTTACAGTCATTTAGTACTTACACCAAATCTACAAGGAACGTATGGCTACAGTTGAAATAACGTGCCCATGCTCACATGGCTGCTATAAAGCCAGGTCGAGATTTCCACATAGGCACCGCAGCTGTGCTACAGAACAGCCTACGGTAGGATCTGCACTTTAGAAAAGTTGACATTAATTCTTTCAAGCTATTAGTGAGAGGGAATAGGAGGTGGCTTTTAATGATATGTTTGCCAAGTTGTCTCAGTAGTTTGCTATGTTTTAATCAAGTGGCTTAAAACTCATCACAGAGATGCTAGACCCTAATAGAAAAAAACTAAGCCTTACCAGTGAAAATATACAGAGTAATATTCACAAAGCACACTTATTAAAAGTAGGAAATTTATCGCAGCAAATGGTTCTATCATGGCAGAGGTCTTAATGAGAAAATTTAGTCTTTATTTTTATTATTATTAATGAATTCTGCCTCTTCTAATTTGCTTTTGGAAAGAAGACTCTTATTGGCTTTCCCAGGGATTAAAAAAACTCTCAAGATATCTAATTCTTGTTATATATCCTTTGGTGACTAAATTTTACTTCCCAAGGGAATTTGGGTCATGATCTGCATTAAAAACTCATAATTGTATAATGCTAAATACAGTCAGCAGGTTGGTAGGGTCATTAATCCACTGAGCGTCTTGCTATCCTGATAAAATATACATTTGGGGGAATAAAGGGCTCAGCTTGATCATTTTGAGATTTCCTTGGTTCTTTCTGCAGAATGGTCCACCACAAGCTCAGAGTTGGCATTAGGTAGGGAATTAGGTAATGACAAGAACAAGAAAAAGCTGTGAGTGAAACTACATTGCACCTGATTTGAAGCCTAAGCCTTGTGTTTTGAAGCTTACTCCATCACCTCCTGTTATATCACCCCCTGTCTTTTCAAGGAGCCTGAAGCTTATCCATCTTTAAATTGGGTATTACATTGAATGATAGCAAGAGTCAATAAGTATAAATTCGACTAATCCTAGCCAAGTCATAAGAGAAAATTCAACAGCTATCTAACTGGGTTGAGTCAAATCATTCACTGCTGCCTTTTGGCAGGGGGCACATTAAAACCTAAGTAGCCAAAAGGAAAATTGAAAGTGTCCAAGTTACCACTGGTGGGCCTCTTTTGCTACCTGCATTATAGAAACTAAACGTGGTACCTTGAGTGCCTCATGGTCTTACGCTCATCTCTTTGACCGTGTGGGCAAACTGCTTTCAAGAAAAGCTGCCTGTTATAAACCCGTAAACCACTTCAGAAAGAAAATTCAATTCTCTCTTACTCCAGTCAAGATTGTGTTGACTGAACAAGGACGCATGCTCATAAACTGTTGCCATCTCGTTAACTGAAGTCGTCAAGGAGTATCAGGGATGGAGGAAGGAACAGGGCAAATGTGAATGAGTCACCATTTTCCCAATTTGCAGCCAATGATTGAAAAATTCTGTGGGATCCAGTGGGTATAGTTAAAATAATTGGATTGTGAGAGAAATTTGTTGCAGTGTAGACCCTGCCTGCCCTGGAAATTCTTCTGGTTTTCTTCGAGTATCATCTCTCTACAGGAGACACGTGTCCTAATGTGCCAATCATTTTGATTTTCTCTTTCTTAGACATTTCTATGTTCATGTAGAGTTGATAAGCTTGGTTTCACCAAGCTTTGGATAATTGAATATTGACTTTTTAAAAAAATTTTTAGGCTAGGTTAGATTTTGGTTATTTCCTTAAAAATGTGACAATCGTCACAGAAGAGTTAAATAGAGATGAACTAAAATCATTGTGCCAGAAATACACAGCAAAATTTAAGCCTCGTGTATGTCTACATGCACCATTCAAATTCATTGAATGAAAAAGTCAGAGGTTGTAACATGAAGTTCATTTTACCTCACTTTGTTCAATAGTAAGAGAACCCTGGGGCTCAGGCCCACACCTTCATATGCTTATGGTCTCTTCCCTGATGAACTTTAAGACAGTCTTGAGCAGAAGTGCTGTGGGGGCTGTGGCCGGCTGGGTTCCCAGGGAAGCAGATTCTGAGACAGAGGTTAACATGGGAGAGGTTTATTACAGAGGGATTGGAACTGACACCTGTGAAAGGGATGGGAGGGAAGACGGATGGGATAAAAGGAGAAGTGAAGCCATGATGATATCTCAACAGAAGCTTAAACTAAAGCCCGTGGTCCATTTGCCAGGTGGCATAACCCTTCATAGATGATCCCAGTTTGGATAAGACGTCCAGGCCTTATGCTCCCATGTCCCACAGTCATCATGTAAGCATGTCCTGGGGAAGAGGACGAAACCCTGCTGAATATTCTCTTCAGCCTTAAGTTTCCTACCAACAGCAGTAGGGTACTTTCTGAAATGCCAATCACACAGGCAAAGCTTGCTCTCCTTGAAGCTGCCCCCACATTTTGGATCCCTCCTAGTGGTGTCTATACTAGTGTCTGGTGCTGCAAGCTCTTCCATTTCTCCTGTCTCTGTCACATTCAGTCATCCGTTGTTCCATCCCCTACTGGCAATTGCTGTATTTGCATAAGGCACAGTCCCAGCTCCCATCATAATGGCTAGTAAGTTTCACTTCTTGAAAATCTGGACAGCTTGTACAAATTGGTAATAATACATAAAATTAAAGGAAATACTGATGAAAATTCCAAGCATAGTGAAGGATGACAGAGCAAAGAACAAGGACAAAAGAGAATCTCAGCTCCTTTTAAATGACATAATTATGTGGGCACATATAGTTAACCCTATTATTGTTAACATTTGGAGATTACATCATGAAAGATTTATAAAAGTATATGCTCCAGCACCCATTCCAGAGACATCCACAGACACTCAAGAGGAAACTTCTCTATTTTGTGTCTTAATTTAAATCAAACAATACACAAGCAAACCCAAAGAATGGCAGGACGGGTGGATCCACGTTCAAAGCTATATCACTCCAGGTCACATAAAACAGCATCTCTCTCTGAGAATCTGTGAGATGCCCATGTACCCTACAGGACTACAGGAAAGTGGATAATTCTACCAGGAGTGATAGAAAGGAGGGGCTGGAAATGACAGGAAGAAATTGGATGAAATTAAGACAGCCATGTACTAACAACTGTACTTGTGACATTAACTGAATGCTCACACCAATTACTCCATGTTGAACATAAGAAACCAAATCTTACAAAGGTTAGTTACTTGGCTAAGAAATGTAAGCTGGTAAGTGAAAAAGCCAGTATTTGAACTGCAAAGGCAATAACATTTCTGTTCCCCATATGCTATGGGGATTCTCGAATAATTTTTAATAACAGCAGTTCAACTTTCTAGTACTTGGAGAGTTAATATTTAAAGATCATATTTATTTATTTTTGGAGAGAGAGCAAGGGAGGGAGGGAGAGAGAGAAAGAGAGAGAAACATCAATCTGAGGGAGATACATTGATCAGTTGCCTCTCACATGCCCCCAAATGGGCACCTGGCCCACAATCCAAGAATGTGCCCTGACTAGGAATTGAACCAGCGATGTCTTGGTCTGCAGGTCAATGTTCAAGCCACTAAGCCACACCAGCCAGGGGGAGAGTTAATATTTTAAACTACTTGTTAATGCTTTTGATAACATCTTGGTCTCGATGTAAATTTGTTTCACATTTTCTAAACTAAACCTAATTACTTAATTTATACTCATGCCATAAATAATTTGTATGTTTAAATGTTTTTATTCATATGTTCATAAGAGTGTGAACGTAGGAATAAATGTATTGCTTTTTTTTCTGTAAAAATGCAGGTCATGCCACAATTTATTTGTCTACACTTTGATAACGCTTCTATAAAACACATGGGGTTTTTTGCTGTTATTTTTGATGAGTTTTTGTTCTGTTAAAATGTTGATACTCTTGCATTAACTTTTTATTTATGTCTTTTTATCTTCCTTATGCTAGTTTATTTGTTGTTTACTTTTCAGATTACAGTGAATTTTTTAAATGGTTCAATTTTTAGTAATTCTTTCATTACTCAAATCTATATTAAAGTATATGATTTCAAAAGTATGTCTCTGAAGTTTTGAATTTCCCTTACAATAGAAAAATAGTTAAATTTAATAATGTGTTTTTATGCCAGGCTTCACTTCTAATTTACCTGTATTTTAGCAGGATTAAGGATGTTCCTGAACTGTCAGGTAAAATTTTAATAATTGGAAAAGGTACTATGAAATAATTTCATAATGTATACTTTGATAAATTCCTTTTAAAATGCTATTTTGGTTCTTTATAGAGGTAACATAGTACCAAATAATTGTAAAAATAATTATTTTACTAATGTGGTTACATGTTATTATTAAATTATCTTTATAGAACTGATAAACTTTTTAAAATGTCATAACAAAGAGCTAATGAATGACTACCATAAATAACAGCCTGTAAAACCGATGAATAGAGGATAATACCTCACTCTGAAACCCAAGGAGCAATTTCTAACTACACGATTAAAAGCAATTCATTTAAAATATCAATCTTTAGACCGTTATAAAGTATTGGGAAGTCTTTATTATATAAACATCTTTAATAAAACAATGCTTCATTATTAAATTCAGGAGTATCATGTGATCAGATGAAGCTATCGTTTATTGGCAGGAATTCTTAGGTAACAAGATTAAAGCCTAAACATTTTGAAATGAACATCCATTGTTATCTGTTAAGCAGTTTTATAAATGTATTTGAAGGTCCTGAAAAGAAGTATTTTGTAATTATTCTAAAAATCCATCCTTTATTTTTAAGAACAAAATTGTGTACTTCTTTCAAGGTTCAATGATAAGCAGTGGTAGAGTCAAGTATTGAAATCTGTTCTATTTCATCAAAAATAAACCATATTTAGCATTTTCTTGGATAATCTCATAATTCCTTTTGTGTTGGTTATTGAAAGTTTAGTAGCTATTACATAAAATGCCTGCAAAGGTAGACAATGCATTCAATATTTTAAGAAACAATTTTGTTTTATACAATTTATACAATTTTTTTATTGTAGGGATTCTATATTTGATAATGTTTATGGAAATAATGTATTTTACACATATGTCTACTTAGTACAAATACATATGTGTTTTGTACATATGGCTTGAATTTTCCTATTTTGAGGAAAGGTAATTAAGTTAATAAGAATGAGTTTTGTTTCATTTGCTTTTATTTCAATTCATTTGGACCTTTTCAGCCATAATGAATATAAGTGGGCCCCAGTCACTGCATTGAACATTTGGCAGAAAGTACCCCATTGGCCCCTCATAACTCTCAGAGCTCCACCTCACAGAGGAGCAAACTGAGGCTCAGCAACACTAAATAACAGCACACGGGTACAGAGTGGGAGTTCTCTGGTGATTCCGCAGCTCCTGCTTTCAATGACTGAGCGTGCTGCTGCTTAAACAAATTGAGCTTACTGTTGCAATAAGAAATGGGGACAAGCTGGACTTTATAATAAAGTTAATGAATCTGAGTGTGTGAATACTTCTTGTTTTCTATCCTATGCACATTCTCCTAAAATTCATAAAACATTGAGTATAAGTCAGCACAATTAACTAATGCTAAACTTCTTGGAAAATGAACAAGGATTAAACAGAATTCAAAGTCCAAAAGACCTTAAGAATCAACCAAACTCATGCTTTTCCCTACAAGAAACAGGCCAGAGAAATGAATCATCTTACCCAAGATCCAAAGGAGACCTGAGCTATGTAGCCCTACTTTTTGGACCTTGATTCCATGTATTTTCAGACAGCAGCTGACATCTCTGAGCACTCGGTGTGTATTAGAAATCATGCTGTATTGTTCTTTCTTGGGTGAGTTTTGTACTATCCTTTGCACAGAAGAGGAAACTAAAACATCAATATGCCCAAGACCCAAGGGAGAGCATGGATTGCAGCAGGGATGAATCTTGGTCTAGACAGCTCTGAACTCAGAATTAAGAGGATTCATCATGTTTCAATAATTTAGCTGCCATCCAATAGCTGTATAGAAATGGCTGTTTTCTCTCAGTTATGATTGACCTCCATTACAAGGCATCTGGTTCTCTCTTCAGATACAGTAGTGGAGGGTATACTGTATTTCAACTACAAGAGCTGATATGTAAAATAATTAACAATAGAAAGAGGTAGGGGCCAATCTATCAAAACAGACACTGGCCCAAACAGAATAGAAATTGGCTATGGACCACGGAAATGCCAGTATTGATTTATAACCACCCTGAAACCAATTAAACTCTGCATTCAAAGACCAGGAGAGAAAATACTTTTTCTCCTAGCATCCAAATATCCCATCTTCTGAATTTACTGAGCAAGGAAAGACAGACTGAAAAAGGAAAATAATCCTAAGTAGACCCCAGGGAGTGAGCTGCTTTGAGACTCTTTTAACTACCACCCACAAAAAGTGTACAGAAGGAAAAAATAACACAACCGAGCCAGAGAAGATGCATGCCTCTTAATTACAACCAGATTTCAAGATTAAGAATGGTACTGATTGCAACAAGAAACTGTGACAGCTGGTATACTATCACATGTACATCACAGAGCCATTGAAATGTTCCTCTTTGGGGTGCTAATATCCCCACTATCTGCCAACCAAGTGTGGATGTAAATCCTGTTTCGTCATGTAGTATAATTGTTATGGTGGGGCGATTGTGGGCACCAGGGGGGACTCCACCCATAGACTAAGATGGTTGCTCAGGTAGGTTCCTACACTGACCATGTGAAAAGCCCTTCCACCCCTCCCCTCTGGTACCTCATTGGGGGAGGGGCAGAGAAAAGCAAGAACATGTGCCATAGGAGTAAAATTGTCAGCGGGGAAGGCGATGGACCAGACAGGCCTGTCAGTGTAGCCTGGGGAAAGAAGGGATTCGTCGGGAGGTGGACCCATGCAAAGCATATGAAAGTTTGGGAAGTTGACTGATGGTTTTTGAGACAGAATGCAGTAAAATAAAGCTGTCATTTAAAATTAGAGGTGTTTGAAAGAAAGTTATTCTCTTGATTTTTTAAATGTTTCAATATCCCAGTGTCTCCTCAACACTCATTTTGGGGGACCATTTGATACATTTCCTGAATTTATTTTCAAAAATAACCACACATGTGTGTGCCCCTCATATCAGAGAAGAAATACAATAAACTGCAGACATAGCAATTCTTTTTCTGTTCAACGGTGCTGTTCAGTGGTTCCACTGAGTATAATACAGAGAATTTTGTATTCCGTGTTTCCTTGTGGGACCTCGTTGTCCCATTTAAAAAAAAAAAAGGCTAGGAAAAGCTTCCCGTCAAACCTGTGTTGATAATGTTTGTACACATATGTGGGGTTTGAGATGCTATTACTATTAAGAAGATGATTCTTACATATCATTCTGATCTGAACACTCATAGGTTTGGTTCTATCTTGTCAAGTTGGCAGTGTGTCATCTGGGGCTTGTCACTTCGGTCTGGCTGAAAAAGAAATGGTGCTAGATGTCATTTCTTCAGTCAGTGCTACTGTACTAACTGCTCTACATGCCTCCGGTTCTGAAAAACACCTTGCGTGTAAGACTTCACGGTCTCCACTTAACAACAAAAGAAACCAATGACCATAAAGTGTAAGTTATTAAGAAGGCCAACTGGCAGGTCAGTGGATGAGCCGTTTTCCAAAAATAACTCAGCCTGATTCAAATTTGAGTTATGGGAATATCATTTCTAGAAAATATTTATTTATTTCTATGTCAACAACCCAGGTAGTGCAATGTGAACCTTTAAATAATATATGCTGTGTTTTTGGTATAAGATACAGCATGGTGAACAATGACTGTCTCTTTGATATGGCTGATAGAAACCAAAAAATTAATCTACCTTTGTTTTACATGGAAAGTGTTCCCTTGGACTAGCAAACTGTCAAAATGTTTGACTTTGTTTCTACTTTACTTTTCATGATGGTGACATTTTGTTACAACAATTCTTTAAGATATTTCTTTATATGCCTTTCTGAAAGATGGTTTAGAGCTTTGAGGTTGTCTGTGAAATGTAAAAAGGATGTTCCTCAAATCGTTTTAATAGTTCTCTCAACCTTCCCTGTGAGTATAGACATTTCCCAATTCCATCTAAAGCATTCAAGTCAGATTAATACATAGCCAGCAAATAATCCCAAACACAAAATTTCTGTAAAAAATAGTAAAGGGTAAGCAAGAGATTTTTAAGACAATGAATCTGCTCTGTTTCTACTTGTAAAATGCATATTATGGTGTTTGAACAAATCGTATCTCACTTACTTCAGAATTCCACAGCTCTTTCTGAGGCTTCTTTTGAAGTAAACCAGCCATAGGGATGGACAAAGTAGCTGTTATTTCAGCTGTTGCTGTGGGTAGAGACCCTATCCCACAAGGAGCCTGCCATTCCCCATGTGCTCCATTCACACGTTCTGCAAAAACATGTACTGGGCACCTGCCAGGGGCTAAAAACCACACTCAGCACTGAATGAGATACAGTGGACAGAATATATGCTCCGTCTCCTGGGGCCCAGATAACAGGCAAGAAACAGACCCATGAAAAATTAGAATACAGAGGTGTTATAAACAAAAGTGTTTTAAAGTTCTATTAACTGCCCCAGAGGGGTCACAAGGTTAGCAGGTGTGATTCAAGAACCTTTGTGGGGGGGTACATTTGAATCATATCTTGAAAGAGGAACATGTCATCAGGCAACGGTGACAGTAAGTGTCATAGAATAAAAGACCTTGAGCAAACCTATAGCAGTATGGGGAGCTTGAGATCCCTCAAAGGTAGTCTGAAAGCCATTTTGTTTATTGATTTTAAATATAACATCTAAAATGAAGCAAATAATGACTGAGGAAGAAATACTGGTAGGGATGCCGGGGAGAAATGTGTGGTATGACATACATGTGGCACAAAGAGTTTGAACACCATATTGAAAATAATGGCAATGGGATATTTTTGGAAAAAAGACAGATCCACAGTCAAGAATTCTTTATAGAGTAGCCTTTGTCCTACAGTGTGTAGGACAGGTTAAAGTGGTAGTGCACTACAGGAAAGATCTAAGTCATGCTAGAGATAGGAAATGGAGAAGTGAAAGCACGTGAGAGCGTGTACGTGCTGGGACTTTGACAGGTGGACTAAACGCAGGAGGGTGAATGCTCAAAAATGGCAAAATGGCGGCAATGACCTAGGCCACATGTTTGTGGGATACCAACAGGTGCCCAGAAAGATCTTTGATGATAGTGAGTTAACTCTCCTGGAAAACAGGCTTATTCAGCAAAAAACCTTACCAGCCTCAGCAAATATTTGCTGAATGAAAATAAAACAAAACTAACAAAGGCCTATACTACCCAAACCAGGAATTTTAGCAGAATAAGCTGGCATATTTTTATACTTGATTAGGGAAAGACTGACCCAAAATGAAGTTTTAATATGTCATTGAAATGGTAACAATCCCTCTAAAGATATATCGAAAATTGTATCTAGTTAGCATTTGAATCAAGGAAATGGAATTATCAGTTGCTTTGTGTGCTAAAATGGCATCAGGTTTGAAGCATAACGTTAAAAATTATTTATCCTTAACTTTCTATATAACTAATGAATATACAGTTTGTGTAATATACTCCACAGCATACATTCTTTATTTGTGCTACAAAAAAATAATAGTGTAAATTCAGAACCCAGTTTGCTGATAGCCAAGGTTTCAGACGTGAGTATCTTCACCAAAACCTACAAAATACTGAGAATAAAGTCTCAAGTATAAAACCAATTCATTCCTAAAAATAATCTGACTTGAGTCCTTCTAATAGTTCTCCCAGCTCACCCTGTGGGTGCAGACATCGCTGCATTCTGTCTGATCCTCTCAGTTCAGATCAACGTGCAGCCATCAAATAATCACAAAACAGAATTTATGGCAAAACATGGGAATAGATTACCAAGGGATTTAAAAAACATAGATATTTTCAGGTTTATAAAAAGATTTCCTTGATTTTTAAAAACAACAATTAATATATACACCCAGGCTGAGGTTATAATAACTCCATCATGAAAGATCTTAAACATTGACTATGAATTTGTCCTAAAGGCCAGGCAGTCTTAAGGCTAGTTAACTTATTAAGAGGCAAGTCAACAGTGAAATACCCATGGAGTCATGCTGTGGTGAAGTCCTGACTCCTCCACTCCCAGGAAGCTGAGTTGTAAAATCTGAACAACCAGGAGAATACTCCTCACAGGGTTAGACACGATATGCAGTCACGTACATCACAGCATTTGGAAAGCACATAGTAAACATAGATGCTCAATAATCCTCAGGCGCCATTATTATGCTTGTAGTTTGACTTCCATTCCACCCTCAGTGGAAATTTTAGAGGTTGCATGTGTAATTAGGAAACACAATTCTTACATTTTAAATTGCTTGGTGTAAATTTGAGAATTTAATTCAAGTTGCCTTCTGGTTTTATCAGTGCACTATCGCTTTGTTTCATCTTTTAAGCACCAAGATCATCTAATATGTAAGATGGAGGTATCATCAAATTTACCAGTAGAGTGTACGTCTCTTTCGTCTCCTTAGGTGCTCTGTTGAGTTTAACAAGTGAATGTGGAATAATTGCATGGGCTCTGAGACACTGCACAAAGGAAGAACATGAGTTTATTGATGATCTGTGGGCTCCTTAGCAGTGGAGTTGAAGTTTTGTCTGGGTCCCCAGTAGAACCTCGCATAGTCAGCCCTCAGTGGAAGTGGGTGAGGAGTCAGCACACGGAATGAACAAACGAGTTACTTTAGGAACACTGCAGAGTCAGAGGTCTGCTTGACCTGGCTAAGATGCGCGTTACTTGTCTGTGAGCCCTCTGTTCCAGCGCAGTGCCCGGAGTGGGGCAGGAGTTTAACAACTTGTTCGAAAGAATTACAGCCTCAACCGAGGGTTTGTCCTCATACAATAAGGTGTGTAACTCTTGATAAAAGTAACCTAAAACACATAAACATTATTTTACATGAAATCTCCCAAACACAATATGAATCACTTGTTACCACTGTGTTTCACAGTTAATTTTCCAACAGAGATTGTACAAGTAATTAATACTTCTTAACTGAAATGTCACGATTTCATTTTCTAATTCAAATTCTATCAAATATATACTTAGTGAAATGGCCATGAGGAAATAAAAAAAGTGGGAGGAGGGTTCTGTACAATCATGATATTAATCCAGACTCACACTTCAGCATCTGAATAGGTATGTTTCCTAAGTGCTCATTAGAAGTATAGGTGGGTGAACTATAAAAAATTCTGAAGTGGAGAAGGACCAGGAAAATTCTGAAGGAAAAGTGACAACTAAACCAATAGTGTGCAGAGGGAAGCACTACTCTGATTAGGCAACTACATTGGTATTTACTACAGACTAAACCACATGGATTCCACAAATGCAAAATAATAACCTCAAGGTAAGTGTATATATTTAAAAGCTATTTGTGAAAGCACACTATTTAGGAAATAGAAAGAAATGTAATGATATCTTGTAAACTCCTTAGTTGAAAAGAGTCAAATCATCTTAAAATACCAATGCTGTCTTCAGGTAGGAGAAAGAGGAAAAAATCCTATTACCGCCTTCATTCCTGCCCACCTTCTGTATCATCCTCAACCATTCTTCATTTCTCTTTATCATTGAAACGTATCAGCTTTAAACCAATAAATTTACTCAGATAAACACAATGTAGTTTTCTTTTAAAATAAGCCTTTACTGAATACATCAACAAGGTCCCGTATAGTGAGAGTGAATTTGCAGCTAAGAAAGTGTGCGACATGACAGGTCTCAGAGGACGAGTGATGTGGAATCTCCCAGCCTCTCGCAGTCCCTTGTCAGCGAGAACACACTAAACACAAACCAGCAGCAAAACGCATGATTCAAACAAGAACAAATCATCAGGACTAGCTTTCAGTGAAGACGTGCTGGTCCTCTGAGGGACACCCAGGGGAGGCACCTTCCCCTTGCCTCTTAAAGGTCATGATGACACCCCAATGCGTGTGTTTGCTGGTGTGCACCCATGTGTTTCACACATGGATAAAATGCCTGTAGCGGTGACCTTGCTTTGTGCTCTTCTGCTGGGTGTGCTGCTAGAAAATGAGACACTTAACAAAACAATCCGATTTGTGTGTTATACCGACTGCATCATATGTGGACAAACTTCCTCCCCACAACCAGTGACAGGCATCCCCGAGCTAGCATGGTCTTCCAACCTGCTGAAGAAGTCAGAGAAGGGATTAAATGACAGCTTTCTACATTAGTATTTTGACTTAAAAAGAGCATCAGACAAGGTTTGACAAGATTAAGAACTAGGAAGGGTCCTTTGAGTGTTTGTGTATGTGTCTCTTTACCCCAATTGGGCACTCTCTCCTGCTTTGCCCTCTAACATAGCTGGAAAGGTAAGTCATGAGCAAAACCACTATTCTCACTTTCAGAAGGGCAACCTAATGTCTCCTTGTTATAGGTTGGAGAAAATGTGATGGAGAAAGAAGCCAATGGAAATGAACCACCTCACTGTCAGAAGTTGCAACGGGCCCTGAGCTGAGGTTGGCTGGTGCAGGCAGCATCTGCGCCTGGGGACTGCCACAAAGGTGCCTGTGTTTGGAATGGGTGCTCTGCTCACACCAACAGTGCGTTCTCCTCAGTGGCAAAGGAAGTTCTGACTCCTGGGAAACGTTCACAACCATTGAGATCTGCGCTGGCTGGAAATGGAGACTTGACATTTGCCACTTCATTGACTTAGCATACTGGGCACATGACACTGGTTTTTTAACCTCAGGAAAATGTGTCTAATATAATTTTGACCAACATCTAGATAAGTAGAAGTTGCAATATTTCTCACAGGGTAGAATATTTTCCACTTGCTACACAAGGAAAATAGGCCGGGGAGAGCAGTCCTGTCTCTGCCTGTGATTGTCCCACGTGATGGGCTGTCAGTGCCTCTGACAGGTTCCAGGAAAGCCCAGGGCCTCTCCATGATCAAACACATCTCCCTAAGCGAGAAGGGATTAAAGACAACCCTGGGCATGGATAACGGTCAGCTCTCTATGATCGTGACCATGCCTTTTCCTTTAGAATTTCCCCTGCACAGTGGCGGCCTGCTATCTGAAATCACCTCACGTGGACAGACAGCACCAAACTCTTTACAAGCCAGTGAGTATGGCTTTGCTCACCCTTGTCACTCAACGTAACACCTCAAAATACCTAACAATGTCTGCGACAGCGGGCTAAATACCGGGCAGATGAATCAACAAACGATATTCTCATGACTGAAAATATCAGTCAAAGCATAGTCCACTATGATGGTTGTTTAGCAGGTTTCCTGACACACGTTACAAATCTCATGATATCCGTTGTGTCCTGGTGTAGTTGAGAGCCTCAGGGATGCCTTTACAAACAGGGGCTGAATTTCATTGTGGCCACTTTATCATGTTGGGCACATAAAAAAATTTCAGCAGCCAAATATCCTACTGAGGGTTATACACACACCACCAATAAATAAGAATGACTATTTTGTGGATAAAAGAAAGAAAACTTCCTTCCAAGTACCATCATTTTAACACAGTTTTATCTACACAGCCAAGGGGAAGAGGGCAGTGGAAGGGAATTATCGAGTTAAATACACAAGACCCCATGTTGGTGTCCTGACTTTAGATGGCTTACTACTTCAATGATCACCTTCACAAATTGTCTTATCCCTTCACTGGGTGGACCTTGCTCTAAAAAAGCAACAGCCAGAACTCACTAGTTAACCAACTAAAATGGAGACCAAAAGCACTGTAGCAATTAGTTAAATTAATTCATAGTCAATTTCCCCTCAACTGATTGCAGAGTTTCAATGATTGTGTCTAGAACATTGTATCTTCAGATATATTTTTGGCTTATTTCAAGGAATATGGAAAAATAAAACAGAAGTTGGGGCTCTATTGTTAAAGAAAATAAAGCTCTCAGTACAAAGAGAATACTTGCATAGCATTTTATACCTAAACATTTACAAAGGAGACATGTCACAGTTCTTTTCGTTAAAAGAGAGAAAAGCAAAAATGATTGTAACATTAACTTTCTGGGTCCTTATAACAAAGGCCAGTGGTAGAGGAAATACACAACACAGAGTGAAATGCCTAAATCAGATATTGAAAGGAATTTTCCAAAGACATATTTTTTACATAACATGTGTGATCTAAGTCTCTTAAATCTAAGGGAAGGAGAGGAGTGAATTATATATGCCTCTGACTGAAGCATGAACATCGGTCTCTTCTCTACCCCACTGATCTGTCAGAAGCCGTACTAGGGGCTCTGGTAAAGACATGGCAAAGACTCATATTCATCTGGGTGACAGCCATCCCACGGACTTGCTCAGGACCTTGGCAAGTGAAACCTAGGACACTGAGAGATGCAGGGATGAATCTGAGCCATTCTGCGACCCATTTAATACCGCAGTCACAAAACCAAGTGTTGTTCCAAGCAGTGAGCTGTTTCAGGTTGGAGAGATTGTCAAAGACCCCTTGAGTCAGCACACGCAGCTGGTTGTTGGATATATCCAGCCGTTCCAGCTTACGGAGATTATAGAAGGCTATCAGAGGGATGTGGTTTATCTGGTTGTCCTGCAGATACAGCCGGAGGAGATTTGTACCTGGGAGGCCAGATGGGGCATCGGAGAGTGCATTCCTTGCGAGTGACAATTCCTTGAGCTTGGTGAGATGCCTGAAGGTGCCCTCAGGAATGCCTTTGCTGGTCAGGAGATTCCCATCCAAAATCAGATACTCCAAGTTGGTGAGATACTGGAACTCCACATCTGATACAACAGTGATTCGGTTTTCATCCACTCTCAGCTCTTGCAATTTCATAGGAAGCCCAAAGGGTACTCTGTTCAGATAATTCTTGGACAGAAACAGCAATTTGAGGTTAATAGCTTCCCAGAAAGCCCCAATTTCCACTCGGTCTGTGCTTAAAAAGTTTTCATCAAGGTATAGCTCTTCAAGCTTTAAGAGCTGAGCAACAGCTGCCCGTGAGATGGTCAGAATATTGTTTTCCTGCAGATGGAGAACTCGCACATTCTTGGGGAGGTTCGTGGGGAATTCTTGCAGTCGGTTGCCATAAAGGTAGACCGTGTGCACTGACTGCACGTCGTGCAGTTCTGCAGGAAATCTAGCATTATTAATTTGGTTGTTTTGGAGGTAGAGGGTGGTTGCACCCTCCGGGATCCCAAGAGGCACTGAGGTCAAGCTTCGGTCATTACAGTAGACAAAGTTCCTGTCGCAGCGGCAGACACTGGGGCAACCCAGGAGTTTTGACACTTGTGAGGAGAGCCCCAGAAAAATGAGAAGCCAAGATTTCAGGAAAAAAGCCCCACGGCTGGGCCACTGGGTGGTCTGTAGGCCCATTGCTGAAGTACAGAAATAAAATACAATGTGGTGGGGAAACAAAAAAAAAATAGAAAGCAAAACCAAAATGACTGGATGGAGTTCTGTCCAAGTCCAGAAATCCAGCTAGAGGAGAGTCCCAAAGGCCCACAGTAAAAGAATCTTCCTGTGGTCTCTGGTCTTATCAGCCTGTGTTGACCTCCTTGCTATTATCGTCCAGGTGTAAACAAAAAAGAAAAAGAAATTCAACAGAGAGAATTTTCTACACAAGCCAGCAATGAAGCCAAGTTATCAGCGGTCAACAGGGGCCCTGTTGGGCAGGCAGAACAGCCCGCCTTCTGTTGTTTGTCACAACAGCGTTGGTCAGTCTGGGAACTTCTTGGTTTAGCTCAATCTGCAACCTGTGTAGGAAAGCAGAGAGAAAAGAGTCAGTTGAGGGCAGTACTGGAAGAAAGTGTTGACCTGACTGTACTCCTCCCAAGAATGCTGTGATTGGGACCAAATGACCAGAGGCAGGTGAGTGGCATTAAGTGATATTTAAGTAACAATAATTTCATTGGAAAGATATTCAACAAATGAAATGACTCAATTATCTCCAAACAAAACCATACTGTTACCTCTCATTGTCAATGACTATACTGTGAATTTTACAATCCCAGTCAGTACCATCTCCTAAGTACCTATTGGCAAATCCATAGGCATGCTGA